>JAOVYX010020476.1:0-46077 GCA_035668315.1 Drosera spatulata | reverse complement strand
CAAAGAATGGGATAAAGCAGGAGAAGCAAAGAAAAGGATAGAGGAGAAAGAAAGGGAACTTGTTAAGAGAAGAAATTGGAGTGGAGAAACTTGGGTTGCAAACCATTTTAACGTATCTTATTCTGAAGAAAATGGTTGGGATTCCTCGCCCAAAGAAAAGTATGTACCACCTGCTCCGATCGTCTACACAACTTACTATGCATAACATGGTAAGTTGAAGTGAAGTATACTATTTCCGTATCGCAAATACAGTAGGAAAGAATACAACATGCATGTTGCAAATGAGCATTTTCATAGACAATGAGATATATTAATTTAGATAACCTCATCGTGTGCTACACTGAATGTACAAATCTTTGCTTATAACCATGTCACGTAATCAACTCATGTGTTCTCATGCTGTGTATTTTCCACTACATACCTCTTGTTTCACACTAATTTCCACCGTATTATATATCCTTATGGTGTGACAGACGAGCACAGGTGTCTCTTTTATACAAAACTCACTTGATGCATACTCCAGAGAAAAGCAAATTCGAACTTAATCAAACGAAATCAATTCTTCTTGTACCATAATATCATGACAGTATAGACGTAATGCAAATCAGGACATCGTTATTTTGAATATGACAAACTAATCACGGAATGCAACGATTTCCCAACACAACACCACACAACATAACAACTCAATTCAAATAAGGCGATCGCTTGATCTCTATAGATCTCAAAACCCTATCAATACCATGGTCTCCACATCTCGATTCTGAATACAATCCCCAATTCGGGATACGATTCACAGAAAACATCCAAGTGATTGTGACCAAACCCTAAATTGAGGAAGGAATCTGTACCTGAATCCTAGGCGTCGATTCGTCCTCGTCGCCGCTCGATGTTGTGCTTCTTCTCATGGTTTCAACCGCCGTTGGCGCTAAATGTGGTGGCACTTCTAGGGTTTGCAACAGCGTGGGTTCCTCGAAATCGACTGTGTACAATATACATGAGTTTTCAGCGTTTTAAAATGCTTCCTATGCTTCCACAACAACCTCTCTTATAAATACTTCTACGTAACAGGATTATGAATGTAACGTCCCCGATAATATTCGACATCAGATCATTAGTATTAATGGTTTTCTAACCTGATAATTGATCATTGATTCTTTCAAGTATGTTTTGTTTGTATTGCTATTCATCAAACTCTTTACACAAACTTTATGATATTACCGTGTACATTACATGTGAACGTAATACTGAAGGTATAGTTGAAATCGGGAATTTTAACATCTCATGATGAATGTTAGCAAGTGCTAAACAACCTTGCCTAATTATATGCCACGAGCTCTTTTAAGACATCATATATTTGATTTTTTTTCACAACTCGTATGAAACGACATTTAAGATAGTTCAAATATAAATATCGTGATCATTTTCTATCAATTGTTTCTGTCTTATACGGTGGTACTAATGATATATTGGTGTAAGAATAAAACATCCCTTCATATATCGAAATTGACTGATTGGCTCTGAGCTTATCAATGCAATTGCCAACCAGGACAAGGACCTGTCTTTTTTTCATGTACATTCATTAGCAAGTGAGGCATGGAACAATTTGTAGGTGGGAGTTGAATCCCAACAGTATGATAGACATCATGCTCACTCTTCACCAATGAAAGAGACTTTGTATATGATTCCATTAATCAAAGTTTGTACTTTATGTGAGAAATGAGATCTATTTTGATTACTCGACAAGTGTGATGTAACCTAGGAACAGGCCTCGTCATTTTGGTAGAAAATGATAATGACATCTATTTTTGGGTAGTGCTTTACAAATCTCTTCTAGTCATCTTTTTTCATTGATCTCGTTAATTTGGGTTATTGATGACGAACAACACTCAACTGATGAGAGATTACGTTAATGAATATCCCTGGCATCACTCTTGTTAACAATAACATCTCGGAAGGTTTGTTTATTATAACATCAAATCAAAGTAAAAGTTAGATCCACAATGTCTTGTGAGTTATGAAAACATAAAGTTAAAAAACTATATACAAAATGTATATACATCGGGAAGCAGTGGAAACATCTTATCGTAGAACGATTTAACCAAATCATAGAGCATGCCCTTGTAATCTTCGACACTGTGAACAAAAAAGAACTTGCGGTGACTTATCCACATGAAAAAAAAGAAAAAAAAGGCAGAAAACGATAAGAAGTCTCATATTCATCTCCAAATTTGGAAAGTCACTCGCCTCTTTAATGTAGCTCAACCGAGTTTCAGTGCCCAATTCAATACTCCAATTGGAAAATACTTCCAGTTCATGATACATATATATGTTACAGTCATCTCTTTGATGCACATTAAGGAAGTTTTCCTCGATCCCTTTGATGCACGACGACGATTGCAATACCATTGTCAAGTTCTAGTGTTTATCTGATCGATACAATCTAGTACAGTAATACATTTACGTTTTGGTGTTATGGAGTCATATTCTTCTTTGGATCTGTCACTTAAAATTCACAGTTAATATGGAGCTAGCTAGCTGCCTAGCTCCACCTAGAAAGAATTCATCAGCTTTTCTATACTTTTCTTGGACTAAAGTACTGCTCCATGTATTGCACGATAAAATATCATAATAGATTATAATATTATGTAAAATTAAACATAATTATATTTATTTGATATAAAAAAAATTTTAAATTTAATGATCGTTTTATGCAATCAATGTAACTTGATTCAATCGTATATTATGTTGAAAATATAACTTGATGACTTTTTGAAGTTATTCAACATTTATAGATAAATTCATCCAAGATTTTAAATTATATATTAATATTTGTATGCACTACTTATATTATATTATTCAAAGTTGATTTTTAAATAAATAATGGATGATAGAGCACAAAAGATTCATTCTAAAAATCAGCTTATAAAATATATGATTGATCAAATATTATGGTTAGATTTATAACTTAAAAAGTTCTAACATGATATATTGATCAATATGATTAGAACGTTACTAAATTATAGTAGTATAAGAATTAATTTAAAATTTGTTTCTTTCAAAACGATTGTATAAAATTTATAGGATGTAATTATTTTTGTTTCATAACTTGTACATATGATGTTAAGATTTATTTATTTATTTTTTATATATTTGATCAATTAGTTAGGTAAGATTTGATACTCATTTTTTAAAATTTTATTTTAATCGTTCAAATTGTAATAAAAAGTTAGATATTTAATTGATAAAGATTTTTTCTTTAATTTAAATAAAACGAAATGATATGATATGCCGTCATACCGTTTGCCATCCGGATGATTTGTTATCGGGATATTTTATGTAATTATATATATAATAGATGTACGTAGTTGGGCACATAGACAAGTCTCCATCTCGACCTCTCATATTTAGAAACATCATTTATAGCATCTTAACTGTTTTTACCATGCCTATGAAAAGTAACATGTAATCCAAGTGCAATACATGATGTTATCATCTTATTGTTTCTTGTATTCCTCGATTATGATGAATAAAACATTTGCCTATTCATTGATCATAACGTAAGGTCTGTCTGTATATTGAATGTTTTACCACACTATTTAACTAAAGGATAGTTATCATAGTTAGTGTTGATATTATGTGGTGAGTTGATTACCCACATTGATATTTGTATAAAAAAAGAGAGCAACTTATATATGTGAAAAACTCATAACCTACTAGCCATGATTTTTGGGTTAAAAGATGAACCCAGTTCACATGTGTAAGTTGTTCTGTTAGGCTCCCCTGGATCGCAACAGTCAGACATTGTTGTATAGTCACACTCAATCCCAAACAGCACTAACTTTGGCCCATGCCTAATATATAAATGTAGATAGCCATATAACACAAGCTCAGTTGCTCCACTCCCTCT
This sequence comes from Drosera spatulata, assembly GCA_035668315.1. NCBI lineage: Eukaryota > Viridiplantae > Streptophyta > Magnoliopsida > Caryophyllales > Droseraceae > Drosera > Drosera spatulata. The sequence continues at coordinate 42,167 of JAOVYX010020476.1, read as the reverse complement.
TGTACTCCTGCAAAGTTCGTTGAATTCCATCCATCACTCCAAATCCCAAGCTCTCCTATCCTTTCACACGATGGTAAGGGCTGAACCTATCATCAGTGGAAGTTATCGGATTCGTATAGTATGCTCCACTAACTTCTAACCTCTGTTGCAGGTAACAGAAAACAAGGAAGACCACAACAAGGATGTCGATATCCTGTTAGCAATGCCATTTTTCTTCGAGTGGGAATCGAATGACGACGGATATAAGACTCCTAACATACTTCAACGGATCTGTAGTCTCCTCAAGAACGTTAGGCCGGGATCTGATCTCTCCCGGTATCAGGCACGCCTCGTCTAATACTTGTTTACTCGATTGAAACAGTCACATTTGAGGTGTATAATAAAGATTAGCTTACTTGATTAGTCACTTATTTTGTGTGTGTAGATACCGGTAATGTTCAACGTGCCTAAGTCACAGCTTCAGGGTCACGGCGAGAAGGTCTATGCCGTGAATGAGGATCTGTTGACAAGATGTGCCAAGGGCGAGAATGCACTTGAGAGAATGACTCGCTTTGTTGCGTGGAGCATATCAACGATTCGCCCCTTGCCTTTTGGCGCGGCTCCATTCAATCCTATACTTGGCGAGACTCATCATGTCTCCCATGGCGCTCTTAATGTTATTCTTGAACAAGTAAATCTCTCAATCAGATCATCTCATACTACCATGCAACTCGAACACTTAATTGTTGGACTATGGAAACATATAACCGCTCCCTAACGTCAATGCTCTCGTTTAAATCGGGCTTTTTTGTGAGGGAACTTTTTCACAAAAACTCATGTTTAAAATAAATCTGTGTTGTAAAGCAATCAACGGAAAAATCAGTGATCACACGAACTCTAGCACTAGGATGACAAGCTAAAGACGCATTTCGTACAATTTATCCTTCATAGTATCGTTTCTAACCCTTTGGTGGCCGACACAGGTTTCACACCATCCTTCAGTTTTCGCTTGCCACGCAACAGATGAAAACAGCAACGTCGAGCTGCAATGGTACGAGAGTTACCTACCAAAGTTCCATGGTGAGTTCTTCTCGTAGACACATGATCTATACTTTTCAGACAAATTCGCATAATGACCAGTCATTTCGTCGAAGCAGGTGCTACAATCGAAGCTTATATTGATTGTAAGAGACGACTAAACCTGTTGAATAAGGGAGAGACGTACCTTATGAACTATCCTAACCTGGTTGTTAAGCTGTTGCCTGTTCCTGGCACGGAGTGGGTAGGAACTGTGAAGATTAAGTGTCAAGAGAGTGGCCTCGAGGCCGAGTTATGTTACAAAAGCAGTTCTATATTGCACAAAGGAAGCAAGAGATCCATTAAAGGAAAGATATTCCATTCTTCATCTTCCAAGGCATTGTATGAAGTTAATGGCCACTGGGATAGGTACTTCACCTTCGCGTTTGCCCTTTATCATCGATGTTCTCGCTTCAACAAAGAACATCTCCATCCTTGATATCTGTGTGTTTCGAGTGCAGGACCGTCGTGATGAAAGATTTGAGCAATGAAAAAGTCGAGGTCATATATGATGCACATAAGGCTATATCACGGCTCCATAGCGCTATGTAATGGACATTGAGGTAATCAGCTACAAGATTCCTTGAGCACTCCTGTCTGATATCACAATGTAAAAGCGATTGATTTCTGCTTATTTGATCATGGACATGTAGGGATTGAGTCAAAGCGAATCAGCTCGAGTGTGGGCAAAGGTGAACAGATGGATCATGAGCAAAGACTGGGACGGCGCACAAGAAGCGAAGAGAGCGATAGAGGAGAAACAAAGGGAGCTGCGTAGAGAAAGGAACTCAAAAGGAGAAGAATGGAAGGCAAAGCATTTCAATGTAGCTTACAGCAAAGGAAATGGCTGGGACTGCTCGCCTAAAGAAAAGACCGTGCCTCGAGCCCCTATTGTGTACTCGATTTAACTCTAATGTACCATACTTCCAGCCAAACGGCGTGCATTACATAGGAAGTTCGTGCTTTGTGTGCATTACATAGGAAGTTCGTGCTTTGTGCTCGAAGATGTGATTCACTAGTGAGTTAAATGCCGATTACCTGTGGATGAATTTGTACAAGATACATAGTCGCCGAAAGGTGGTCCGTCAAGTGCATATTATGAACTTTTCATAGCGAAAGCTTCAATATCAGAAATCCCCAGTTGCTCCTGTCGACAGAGTTGTAACAAGTGAATGTCAGTCTTACTGATATGCAACAACTAGCATCGAAAAATGCTTGCAAAATCAAGAAAATAGAAGATCATTTGCTCTATCATTCCATCAACCAATTTTGGAATTGACTAATTACATTTGCAACAGATATAAAACTACGTATATCTTTTCCTCCCCACAGCCTATTTTATAACGGGAATAGATGGGTCATTGTCGTTGTTATATTCGCAACAGAGAACTCTGTAAGTGAAAAGACGTCTTGAACATGATGGACAAAAAAACTCTTTTCTACTGAAGTTAACAATTACATCTGCAAACATTTAACGGTCTCCTATGGCAACCGACGCTTTACAAAATGGTACAAAACCTATATAAGGATACAATTGAATCAAAGAATATGAGGGCAACTTTGAATCTTGATCAAGTATTAGTATAGTTGGTGAACAGCTGCATCAATACATCGAGAGTCTCCGGAAGGAATTTCCTCGCGAATAAGTAACACGGGCGTTTCACTCCGTTCCACAGGCAAGGCTTGATGTCCACCACCCTCTGCCTCAGAGCAAGAAGAAGTTTCAGAAACAAATGCAGCACAAAGATATTGTTTCTTTATAACATCAATGATCATTCTGAATATTATGCCTTGACAGCCATCGGGCCTAACAACATTGTTCCATCGAGTTTCGAACCATGACGATAGAATGACAGTAATAATTAAAGCTGAAATGAACGTTCTACCATCAAAGTAGCCTCTTATTCAACAAAAACATATGAAGCAAAAATCATGTGCTCACCTTTTCCTCGCTTGTTTCATGCACAGTTTCGTCAATGGACTGCAAGCAAAGGAATCAAGAATGTCAAATAACTAAGAACCACGATAACCATCAGAACCTATAGGATCTCATGTATTATACAGAAAATGTTGTGAATTGGAGAATCATAGTACCGTAAGATTCTGCAGAAGCTCAAAAGTCACATCCTGCGTGGTGTATGATTTTGGATGCCATTTGTGTTCGGACCAATCCACGTTTGTCACGGACCAATTGGACATCCCAGCTGGATCAATTAACTAAGTAAAACCAGCAGAGAATCAATTCTAAGGACGAGTTCACGGAAGAAAAAACAAGCAACGACTATGGACAATGCTCTTACATGGAAGAAGGTTGGCAGGTAATGCTCATCGGAATAGCAATTGCGTCCCTCGAAGCCAGGCTGTTAGAGAAGTGAATTTTCAGATCAGTACAAAAAGCTCCACACGCTATGAATACTGTGAGAACATAGTTGACTCTCATTTTTTTTTTTCCGAAAATTGTACCTTGACATCATTAAATCGCAAATAGACATACTAAGCCCTTAACCAAATTCATGACAGTTACATGTCCAAGGAACAAGCAAAAGCATAAAACATGGTTTTAGAATAGGGAAGCAAGAATGATGCTCACCCTACAGTAGTCCCTAAACTTCGAATAGTAAAGGTTGTCAGCCATCACTACGAGAGCATGCTTCCGTTTCATGGTAAACCACTGCACACAATGCCCCATCACTTCAATCATGATTTCATCCATGGGAAGTTCAGCAACAAATATGAGTTAAATTAACAAGAAAATGAGGATTTCAGAGCAGTACAACTACATCTTCATAAAGGAGAACAAAAGATTAGAAGGTATGTAGCACATGGGAACCTGTGAACCCTTCCGGAAATCTTCCAATTGAATTTCGGGTAGCATATGGTCAGAATACCGGGCATTTCCATGAGGACCAGGATCTACAAAACTGGAAGCAAACCATTTTCATCAGAAAAATATATTTTGACCTTTGATGGGACTGTTAAATATTTCATTAGAGTGTAATAGAGAGCCTTTGGACTACATATGGCCGCCAAATTTAAATCAATCAAGTAAATCAATGGATGCATAAGCAAAGAATGCAAAGAAAAATGCCTCGACCATGCAAAGAATACGGGTAAGATAGCGTTGATTACGGAGAAGAGGAGAAAGGCCATTTAAGCATATAAGATGAGTAATTAGTAGCCAGGGACACACCTGTCAATGAAGCTGATATTTGTATAAATCAAATAGTTATACACATAGTCGAAATTATGCAATGGTACACATCTGTAATCACCAAAAACAGTTAGTTTTAGCATGATATGGCACATGAAGATGGGTTATGGTAGAAAAAGAAAAAGAGAGCAACACAGCATATTGGACACTCGACAGCATACTTTTCAGAAAGTAAAACAAAATGCAGATTGTCAGGATCCTCCAGCGCATTTGCCAGCAGACGTCTTTCTGCATCGATCATTGAGGCTTGTCCCCATTCCACCTGTAAATCCAGATATAAATACAAGAAGTCAAAAAAATCCTAGTGGATTGGAATCGATCAAACATCATGATAATCGATTTTGGACCTTGTCACTGCGGATATCTCTATCGAGGAAATACTGGCTCTCATACAGAGTTTTCTCCTGAGATGCATGCACATACACTGAGAATTTGCCCTCGTGGCCCTGAGAAATCAAAATGGAAGTTTCAGATTTCAACCTCAATTTAGTTCAGGTGCCATACAAATCAAGCTAGGCAAAAGGTTTCTGGCAAAGATAGATGGAACACACGGAGAAGCATCTCTTAAGACTTTTTTTTTTCTTTAAGAAGCATCTCTTTGACGCCAGGTATAAAATAGTAGTACTGGTTTTTGGTCTTCAAGCAAAATCTGATGAAACAAGAAAAAGTCAAGAACAAGGAGATGAAGAAACCGCCTTACTTGAAAGAATAGCTCCCACAGATTCTGAAAGGGCAATGGGCCCAAAGTCAAGAACATGAAAGCAATTTTGGCGGTTTCCGGCTGTCGTGATGGGGAATTTAATATCTCCCAAATCACAACCTGAGAAGTAATCTCGGCATCTGTATAATCTCTTCTTGTAACTGGAGGAAGCCAATCTACAAGAACCTTGCAACCTCTAGAAGAAAAAAGAAGGCATGCAGAAGAACTTTGAAGTGGATACACATATCCGCTGATCAGGAACACGCACACCAAGCAAAGTAACACTATAATCCATAGTGGTCCTTTTGAAGGGTGGATTGGGCGGTGGTGTCCCGGTATGACTTGCAAGCCTAAAGGCCAGGCATCTGATGCCTTCATCATAGATCAAAGCATCACAAGCTTTACTGTTTCTACCTCTTTACGACCTCGGTCATTAAGCATGTTATTCAAATAAGCACTATAGAATCATCGAACAACGAAACCCAGAGTACCTGAACCAGAACACAAAAGATACTCCCATTTAGAGGAATCATCAGTTTGGTCTTCTAACAGCAATACATTTGAAAACCTGAAACATGAGCGGCATGCTCCTAGAACAACATCACACAATTCCCTTCTCCTTCGTGTGTTCAACAATGAGCTAATGAGAAATTGATTTGAACTAGAATGCCCACCATTTCCCACATGTTAGAACGCAAGAGACTTCCCAAATTTGAAGTTCACAAAAGCAAGCACAGTGATCACCAGATCCCAAACTAACCAAAGTTACTGGAACAGAACATCCTATAACAAAAAAACCCGAAAACATACCAACATTACCCATTTGCAGGTTCAAATCAAGTGATCCCAAATAGTCAAGATCTTGAACAATCAGACCAGACAGAACCACTCAAAAGATGAACTAACTTGCTCATTCCAAGTTCAAATCACCATTTGAAACGATCAGACACAATTCCTAGCACAATTGCTTCTCATAATAGACAGACAGAATCAGATCTATTGTGCAAATCTTTCTCATTAGCTAGTGCAATAGCTCCAGCTATCCAATAAACCCATTAATTCAAGAAATCAAAAAGTACCCAATACAGCATTAAACCCAAACTGACCAAAAACACACAATCAAACCTGAACCTGAACATCAAGAACAGGAAAGAATACTCTCAAAAGTCTATGAGTAGCATTACCTGGTCAAGGAGAGGCTAAAGCACCAAAGGGCAACCTCAAAAGCAAAAGAAATTTTTTTGTTCTAGTCCAAATCGAGATTCATAAAAGGCCCACAAATTGAATGTGAGCAAGAGAACAAAAAAATGCCAAATCACAAACACATGGATAGAGTCATAGAATAATGTGGGCAATTGCCAAACAAAAAATTGAGAGGGGGCCAAGCTCACATACTCAAATTCACAGCACAGCGAATATAAAAATCTAATCTTTTTTACCAATTTCTAGTGAAGTTTTAGAATTAATCAAATGGGTACCTTTGATTTGGCAGGATCAGCAGCATTGGTGATCAAAGTTGCTCACTTTCTAGATTAGGGTTTTCGAATTTGGGGGTTTGGGGGCAAAATTAAATCGAATTCCGCCACAATTCTGACTTTGAAATAATTGGGTATAGAAAAAGAGAGAGATAAAATTATTGAAATTTCACCGGGGAAGACGGAGACAGCCATGTGAAAGTGCAGGCTTGTCAGCGGATACCACCTCGACACGAGGCGATTTTCAATGATTACTTTGAAAAACTACTCGCTCGTTGATTTATATCATTTATATGTGTTTATTTTATTATGAATTTTGTTAAAAAATCAAAATGTTTATAATGGATTTGTCGAATGTGTGTCATGTCTCACATAATATTAAGTGTGATTAATAATATTTGAATGATTTTTGAATTTTTAAATTTTTGATTTTTCTTTTATTATTTCATTCAAAATCATGAACTAAAAATCATCATCGTTAGATTCTCTTTATCACACCTAACTTTATATGTATCATATCACACAAACATTTTTCTCTTTTCTAATTTTACTATAATGCTATCCTATGCGCCGCAAAGGATAAAAAATGATAATGAAATAATAACGTAAAATGATCTATATCGATAGATTAATTTTTTGTAAATTTATATTTTAAAAGAATTTTTTTAAATTATATTTTTATTTCTTTTATATGATAAAGATAACTTATTTTCTTTTAAAAAGAAATCGATCTATTTTTTATTTTATTTTGAAAAGGTAATGCTTCAATAATTTGAGTTTGTTTTAGTTTTTGTCTTTTTAATTCAGTAAATGACCTTCCTAAATATTATCATTTATTTTTATATTTGAAATCACTCATCTAATTATTTATTTATGAAAGATATTAATATTAAAAATAAGGGAGAATTACATTTAACAAAATTCATGTTATGGTATAAGATTAGATTTTATTTAATTGGTTTTAATTTTTTTAAAGGTCATTTTTTTTAAAGTGACAATAATGACATGTCATCGTTTGTCGCTAAAAGAGACTACGTAATACGATAAATATTAGAATACTGCCTCGTACGCTCCACGGGATAAAAAATTATAAAAAATAATAATGTTAAATAATAGTGATAAAAGTTTTTGTTTTATCATACTAAATGAGGATTTTATATATAAAATTATTAGGATTTTTTATAATTATTTGTTTGTGAAAGATTTTGCATGTAGGCTTATTTTATATTTTTTTATTTGATTCAAATATGTTGTGTTACTTTTGAGATATTAAAGTTTATTTAATTTAGGTAAATTAAAGAACGAAAAATATACAAAAAAAAAATCATGGTTATGAGATTTAGATATGATTTTTATTTTTTTAATTGAGATTTTTACCATTTGGATCAGGGTGATTAGATTTTACTATATATTAAATTAATAAAAATTAAGATACGTTGGTTGATGGGAAAAGCAATCGACATGTTGTTTTAATTTTGATTGATTAATATATATATTAGATTATATTTTATTTATTCGGTTTTAATTTTTTAACTGATCTTTTTAAAAAAATCAAAATAATAAATTTATTTATTTGGTTTTAATTTTTAAGTGTAACTTTTTAAAAATGACAATAATGTCATATCATACTGTTTGTTATCGAAATGATTTGTCGCGTTTGCCACATTTAAAAGCGACTGGGTAATACGATATATACTAGTATATTGTCTCATACGTTGCACGGGATGAAAAATAATAATGAAATAATAGTGTTAAATGACTTATGTCAGAAATAAATCGATAGATTAATTTTTCCTAAATTTTTATTTTAAAAGAATTTTTATTTTTCAGTTTATGTTTTTTGTTTTTTTATGTGATATAGATAACTTATTTTTCTTGATCTATTTTTTATTTTATTTTGAATAGGTAATGTTTTCATATTTTGATTTTTGATTTTTATTTTAGTTTTTGTCTTTTTAATTTAGTATATGAGCTTCCTAAATATTATTGTTTATTTTTATGTTTTAAATCACTAATCTAATTATTTGTTTGTGAAAGATATTCTATATAAGATCAACGGAGGATTCTCCATATTAAATTTAATAAAATTCAGGTTACGATGGTTGATGAGAGGAGGATTCGGGATGTTGTTTTAATTTTGATTGGTTAAGATATATGTTAGATTGAATTTTATTTAATTGGATTTAATTTTTTTAAATGGCATATATAAAGAAATAATAGTGATAAAATTTATTATTTTATTATACTAAACTAGGATTTCACATATAAAATTATTACAATTTTTTATAATTATTTGTTTGTGAAAAAATTTATATATATACTTATTTTTTATTTTTTTATTTGCTCCAAATATGTTGTGTTAAGTTTGAGATATTAAAGTTTATATTTAGTTCAGATAACTTAAAAATCTAATAATTTATAAAGAGCATATGACCCAAACATAGAAAAATTCAGCAATATTCACAAAATCATACACAGCAAAAAAAAATTCCCCAAACATATAGTTTTATCTCATTCAACTCTCTTTCCTTCTTTCTTGTCAACCTTATTCAAAACACACATCATCACCACCACCACCATCTTCAATCATTGTGGTCGTCGCTGCCGCAATCCATGTCGGAAACCACAGTAACCACACTCATCTCCTAATCATTCTTCATCGTATCTAAGCCTCAATTCAACTCTTGAATCTCATCGTCCCTCACTCAATTCCTTCAATTTCATTCTCAGTTAGGGTTTTATCCGAATCTCCAACCTGATCGAAATGTGGTGGATATATTAGGATGGACAATCTGGGTTCAGAAGATGCTAGTTGGAGGAGCTGCATTTGATGCTACCGGGGTGCCCTTGCCGGGGGAGGACCTTGCGGCAGCAAAGCAATCCGATGCTGTTCTTCTTGGGGCAATTGGAGGGTAATCTTTCTCATCTTCATGCTATGTTGGTTTTAAGGTTTTTTTGTTTAGCGCATACCTGAAATAGCGGTGCTTGATTAGGTAAATGGGATAAAAATGAGAAGCAGTTCAAACCCGAGACTAGTTTACGCAAGTCTTAGAGACTTTGAGAATCTGCGACCAGCAACTGTTCTGCCACAGGTTAGTTCTTTATTAATTTGTATTTGTAGTTGTTCAATCTGTTCTGTTCTTTGTTTTACCATAAAAAAAATAAGAAGATAAAAGAAGGGGAAAAAATCACGTGTTCATTGGAGACGGCCTCCAGTAACTGCTTACTGTTTGTGTTCATTTGTTTATAAAGATGACGCCTTCTGTACGATGTATGATTACCTTGTCCTCGCTTTGTTACTGTTTGTGTTCATTTGTTTATGAAGACGTTTTGTTTTATTTGTTCATACGCTCTATTTCATTTGTGCATGCGTTCTGTTTTATTTGTTCATGCGTTCTTTTTCGAAATAGAGTGTCAGAACAGGCACTCTATTTCATTTTTGTGTTAACGCTCTGTTTCATTTTTGTTGATATGATTAGTTCAGACTCTTTGTTTGAGGCGCTCTGTTTTTTCTTCTATCGCTCTGTTTGAGGCGCTCTGTGTTTTTATATAGGTGCTCTATTTCTCTTAAGACGCTCTGTATTTTTATTCAGGCATTTTATTTCAAAAACAGAGTGTCTTATATGGGAAATAGAAAAATAGAAAAACCATGACCCAAACAGAGCGTCAGTTAAAATATATACTGGCGCTCTGTTTTTATTTTTGATCATGCACTCTGTTTTAATTTTATTCAGATGCTCTGTTTCATATTCCAACGACGTGGTCAGATTCCGACGACGTTTCGGATTCCGACGACGGTGGTCGGATTCCGACGACGGTGGTCGGATTCCGACGACGGTGGTCGGATTCCGACGACGGTGGTCGGATTACGACCAAAGATTCCGACGATGGTGACCGGATTCCGGCCAAAGATTTCGACGGCGGTTGGGTGATGGTAAGGGTTGGTGTGGAGCTTAGAATTGGATTATGGATTTTAACGAGATGGGTGAATTGTATATTTTTAAAATTTAAATTCTTTATGTATCTTTTTCGTATTTTTTTCAAGTTTTTATATATTTAGAAAATTCACCTATTTATAAAAAATTAAAATCACGGTTATTAGATTTAGTAGATTTTGATATATATTAGATTAATAAAAATCAAGTTACGGTGGTTAATGAGAGAAGAAATCGGGATATTGTTTTAATTTTGATTGGTTAATTTATATGTTAGATTAGATTTTATTTAATCGATTTTTATTTTTTAACTAATATTTTTTTAAATGACAATAGTGATTTGGTTTAATTGGTTTTATTTTTATGTGTAATTTTTTAAAAATGATAATAATATGCTGTCATATCGTTTGTTATCAAAATGGTTTTTCGCATTACCGAGCTTAAAAACGACTGGATAATACGATATATATTTGATTAGATTAGATTAGATTAGATTGATGTATATTTGTATCAGTTGTTGAGAGATGAGATAGTGAAATACTCCTTTTTCTTGCAAAACATGCAACAATTCATCGATGCATTAATTTATGTGGGCTGAGAGAGAGATGAGTTAGAGAAAAATATTTGAATAAATTGATGTGATATAAAATAAAGAATAAAAAATATTTGGGGAGTAGTTTGATAGAATAAAGTAGACATCCAAGCTAAGCAATGTTGCATTTTTTGTGGACGTGGGGTGCATTATTGTTTCCCTATTAAAACGGTATGTTTGTTAGATTTTTGGATGATTCGAATAAAAAAAAATTGATTATGTTTCAAGATAGAGAGAGTACTCTTTTCATCTCAATTTAATTAGAACATTTTAACTCGATATTAAAATTTATATGTGTTAAATTATGTAGATAATGTTTTTTTTTTTGTCATTGTGAGTGTGTCTGAGAGAGGAGAGAAAAAATGAAAAAAGATGATGGAATGTGTTGATGTAGTATAAAGTACTCATGTTTTGATAGTTTCGATGGAAAAAGGTTTCCAAAAAGGATACGTTTTATTTATTTTGAAACGATTCAAATATGAAAACGTTTCAATTAATTTAGAATGGAGAGTGTATAAATTACGATCGATACGTATATCTACAGTTTTGTATGTATTTCAAGTTTTGTTATTCATATCAAATAAAGCAAATAAAATTTTTCTTTAGCATACGTTCAAAGAAGGCAACTCAAATAATTATTGACCTTTCACAATAAATTTTCACAAAACAACATTTGCTCATCCTGTCAAATTTTGTCTTCAACTAACAAAAGTTAAATTGTAGCAATTTATGTGAGACAATAAGGATAATTTTTTCATTTCTTTTATTATTATCCATTTAAAAAATTATAGCATTGGCATTATCCAAACATCCTGTGTAATTTGTTGATATTATAAACAATAATCTATACATTCTTGTAATTTTGTGAAAAAAGATTATGATTGTCTTAAAGGTGAGTGGAATCGAGGTAAATTTTCAATAAATTATTAGCTCAAGATCGACGATATGAGTCATTTTTCACTCTCCTTAAAAATATATTGATTGTAATCATTAGAAATAAAATATAAATCGTGATATCTGGGAACAATTTTTTCCCAACGTTTTTTCGTCTGCTTGTTTTAATCTAGTTGATGATACGGTGGGTTCATGAATTATGCAAATCATCTTTTGTTAAATAAAATTAATGGTGACCCACATCTTTTTCAATCATCTCGATTGAATTTCGAACCTATATATGAATTGATTAGAGACTATCTCAGTATTCTTTTCTCCATGGGTTCAAATCTCCAGTTTTATGTTTTCCTTTCTAGATTTGTGACACCTTCAACTAGTTCAATGACTAAGATGGAAAGATGTCATATATAGTGAAAACGATGACAAAATTAATACTCATAATTAAACACGTAGAATAATCAAAATCATATTGTTGTGACTTGATTTGAACACTTGACTTGAACAAAGTATATACGCAAAATTGTGAGTTATGGCTAACACTATGTATCACTTCCTTCACTATCTTTTCCCTTTCTTACAGTTTTTTTTCTAGATTCTGGGGATTGTATGTCATGATATGAATATGTCTAATAATAAATGAACGGTTGAGATAAAGAATAAAAATCAAATGTTAAGATTAAAATATTATATTTTAATCTCAATCATTCATCTTTATTGTTTTTATCTCAACCATTTTTTAATTAATAGACACATCTATATCATTACACACACTTTTTTTCCATTTTTTTCTTTCTTTTATCATTACAACTAGCATAAACTAGCTATTAAATTTTCAAAAGCTAGCCCGTTGGAACTCTAAACTAACAAATCAAAATTTCTAGCAATTACAATTAACGTAAGGGAAAAAGGAACTTATTAGCGCATATCTATATATATATATATGGGGCTAACAACAAATTCATCAAACCATTAACATAAACTAGCCGTTGGCACTCTAAATCACAAATTTCACATCTTCTAACGATTACAACTAAATCATACTATCCGTTAATTTCTTCAAGAAACTGTGGCCGTTGCAACCCAAATTCACAAATCGTGTTCAAGCGATTCTCAAGGGAAGCGAGGGATTCTAGAGAGAAGTGAATTGATGCTTCAATTCACTGTTATCTTCAAATTCCTTATGGTTCCATGTATGATCTTCCCTTTCCTTCTCTTCAGTGAACCTGTTCTTATTCCAATTAAGAGGCATTGGATTCTGGGTTTGTTCTTGAATGTGCCTTTTGGGTTTCTTTGATGGAGATTAGGGGATTTGGGATGATTTTCTGGTCTGGATATTTCAATACTCTGTTTGAATGTCAGTGTGCTTTTTTGAGTTTTTGGATGGAGAGAAGCGAGTCGGTTTTGCGGAGATTTTGGTGAGGATGATCTTATGAGAACCCGATACGATCCTTTTACGAGAAAATGTACAAACTCTAGAAAACAGGATAGGTAAGGAAGGAATGCGAAAACTTAGATCGATTTGGACTAATTATGCTTGTTGTGGAATTAAACATGATATTATTCTGGTTTGGAGATGAAAGAAGACGAACTATCACAAACATATCAGTTACATATGTTTTCAAATGTGTTTATAAGTGTTTTAACACAAACTCCAGAATTTTGTTTTGCAGAGTGTAACGTATCAGTAATCTACTTCTACTATATAGTAAGGGAGAGTGATTGGGGTTATAATTTTTTCGGATATTTATAGATTTAGTTTTTTGCTTTTTGTCAAGATTATTTTTACCGAGTGAATAAATTATCCAAATATTTTTTTAAGATTGTATATATTTAGATTTAGTCATTTTTTTATTAAATGAATAATTTATATAAATAATTTTTAAGATATGATATTTTTAGATTTAGTCATTCTTAGACCAATCACAGTAATTCATGAAAAACTCGGAGCAAACAACATCTACTAGATTCTTCATTCATATAATTAAAAGATCCGATGAAATATCAATCAAATAGTAATATTTTTTTGGGAGTAAAATAAATATCGTACAAACTTAAAATAAAACATAATATATTTTATAGAATACATATCTTGTTTAATTCCCATCAAATTCTAGATTTACTCTCAGTGTCTATCATATTCACAAACTCATAATAGTTGAATCTATTTATATTTGTTTCGTACATAACTACACAGGTGTACAGACTATTATTATATACTAGGCGGAAGTGATTGGGGGTTTACTTGGTCGGATATTTATAGATTTATTCTTTTTTTATCAAATGAATAAATTATCTATGATTTTTAGATTTAGTCTTTTTTTATTAAGTGAATATATACTTATTTATATACTAAACAAAAGTGTTTGAGATTGTAGCTTTATTTGATATTTTTAAGAGGTTGTAACTTTGTTAGATATTTTGGATTTCATATTTATTTTTTTTCATGGTGAATCAACTGTAGAATTTATTTTTAACTGAATCAAATAGTAATATTTTTTTCGGACTAATATAAATATCGTATAAAGTTAGAAAATCTTAATATCTTACAAAATACACATCTTGAAAATAAAGTTTTTTTTTAATTCCATCAAAACCTAAGTTAGCTCTCAATTTTTGGATAGTGGTCAAATCTATTTATTTTTGTTCCATATATAACTGCATGGGTGCATAAACTAGTAAGTCTTTGTTAGAGATACCAAATCCATATCAAAATTTGGATAAAATTTATAACAATATAAATATATCATGGATTTTTTTTTTATTGTCAATTACTTTTTGGATATTTGTACAATCCTAAAGTCATCTTTTCAATGTACTTGCGTATCTTGAAGACGAACTAGTTTCATTCCACGCTTCCTAATTCGTGAAACAATTTTCCCACGTACTTGCATGTCAGGAAGACGAACTAGTTTCATTCCACGCTTCCTAATTCGTGAAGCAATATTCCACCGCAAGACATACTGTTCGAGTTCGCTGTTCCTAAATCCTAGTGTGGTTCATTTTTTCTTGAAGCAATATTCCACCAGGCTTGAGATTGCCTGATGTGCTATCACGAGACAAAACAAAATCTAACGGTGAAAAATACATCACAAGAAATTATAGTTTTTTTTCCTTGTTTGTTTTTTGGATGGTTTGAATGTATAGACAGCACATATGCTGTAAAAAATGAACAGCAGACGATCCTCATCCATTCAACCACCCTTTCCATTCAATTCCAAAAATTGCATTTTGGAGGAATAAGATCATTGTGTTAAAGTTATCGATTACTTCACATCCTTAATGGATGCGTGTTACGTTTCTCCAATACGGAGGTTCTGCTCCTCAATGAACTGACAAGATCAGCGGACAAGGGTCCAAAGGGCAACACCCCCTGACGAAAGTGAAGCCATGGATGTGATATTATGTAAAGAAGGACGAAGTGCATTTAGCACGGGTCGTGCTCAGCACGCACGGTCATGCCTGGATGGATTCTCTGTGCAAGGCTCTGGACAGGCCGTGCGTAGGAGACACAAGCCGTGCCTCGGGACACGACTGAAAGATTAGATTTATTTAAACTAGATCTCAACTTGTATCATATAAAGGGCTTGAATGATATGTGTCATGACATGTGTATGTCTAATTAAAATTTAATGGTTTAAATTAAAACTTAAATCAATGAAAAAATGAGATTAAATGTAAAGCCCCATGAAGATAGAGATCGGGGTTCGTGTTGGGATAGCAACTGGAAGACTTTCTGAAATACAAGTGTGTTTAAACCTTTACGAGGAGATAGCTCAAGCACAATCAACTGATGCTGCGTTTCAAAAGTTTAGGGAAGAAGCTCAGAAGGGAACAACAGTGGGGTTTGTAATTCATGAAGACGAATCACTGTGATTCCAGAATCGAATTTGTGTACCCAATGATAAGGTATTGAAAGCGAAGATTCTGGAGGAGGCTCACCAAAGTCTTTATTCCATTCATCCAGGGGGTACTAAGATGTACCAGGATCTACGGATGTGTTATTGATGGAGCAATATGAAGCGGGAGATTGTTTGATGGAGCAATATACTAGTTGTATATTAACGCGTGATGGATAGTTTTTCCATGTGCGCTGTGTTATGCTGTGCTGTGTTATGTTTGTATTTTCGTGTTATTGTATGATTGTATGGTAGCACTTGTACCTTATCGCAGTTCATGGTAACCTAACCCTGATAGTTCTAATGCTAGGGTTTGGGTAGGTTTTTCTCCGTTAACCCCGTACGTTATATGAATGCGATAAAGACAAGTGCTAGGTTTACAAGGTTTGGAATATGATAATGGACAAAAGGTTAGGGTTAATACAAGTTAATCCTATAAATGATGTCATGTTAAAGATGAACATGCAAAATAGGAATGAATTCATGAGAGGTGAGGTTAACTTCGAGTTTGTTAATCCTACTGAGTTGTTATACTGTAATTTGGAGACGATATCATGTTAAATTGTACAGGGATGAGTAGTTACGATTAATCATCTTATACGCGTAGACAACCCTATAAAGTTGTCAGGTTGTGGGGTATCTCGCTACAGAAGACCCTTGGGCGTCGTTACAGGTTGATCCCCTGTTTCGAGTGATCCCGGACTTTAAGCTTTTAGAAGAAGTTATGAATTTACATATTTAGTTAAGGTCACAGTGTTAACAAAAGGGTATCTGTGGTATGTCATGTATGTTAATTATATGGCAGATTTTATTGTGATTTCAGGACAGATTGTTCTCTCTTTCTTTTCTTTTTGTGTGCTTTCCCTGAAAAGGGGGCCGGCACGTTACTGAGCTCGTATAGCTCATAGCGTTGCTTTTCTTCTATTTCTTGATTTTCATCTTTTCAGGTGCAAGACTTGAGGAAGGATTTTGATTAATTTACGATCCTATTTGTAATATTAATGCTTTGGACAACATTTCTAAGTTGTTGCTGCTTTAATATGTAATAAATAAGTAAATTTGTGGATCTAGTTTGATAATGTTTTAAGTGTATTTCCATTTTGATTTATTCTAAACCGAGTTAAGTTGAATTCCCTGGTTAAGGTTTGTGGGATCGTAGCGGCAGTAATGCCACGTGGGTTTTCATAAAAGGACTTGAAAATCGGAACGTTATATTAAATTACTCATGTTATAATCTCAACCATTCATTCTTGGGTTTTAATATCAGCTATTGGATTTTTAGTAGACATATATATGCTATAACACAAATTCGTTTTTCCCTTATATAAATCATACAGTAAGTTTTAAAATTTTTTACTAATTCTTATGACTTTTATAATAATTATTGTTCATTTATAATGAAAAAGATGATGGTTAATGAAGTTGATTCATGACCAATCAAATTTTATTACTGAGCAAACGAAAACTTATTCTCTCCCTAATATATTTTACATTAGATTTATATTAGAATTGATGATCTCGGTAGTTATTTGGTTAGACCCTTCGGTTGCTTTGTGATGGTCAAAGTTTGAATGATAAATTCATAATCAAATTCACCAATAGTAAATTTACATGTGGATGATCATCCGAAAAAAATTCATAATGGATCTATAAATATAACACATATTATTAGTCGTTTATAAGAGTTGAGTTATAATCAAATATGATCTGAAATATTCTGTATTCCTCTCTTCACATAGTGTTTTATTATCACGATTTGAGATGATGTATTATGGGTTTTCTTTTACCGATACTCGGGATTCAAAGTTAAATTCGGATGTTGTTCTTATCAATTCTATCGACATAGTATCTTTCATCTTTACACATTGTCGCTCATATCTCTTCCTGTCATAATAATATCAGAGAAATTGTCAAGCACATAGTACAAACCAGACACAAATACTAGTTTCACAATAGAAAGAGAGGTTTTTATATTTTTAGGTCTTTTTATAAACAAAATTATCAAATTAGGTGTAACGTCCCGAGTTTCGCGTCATGCGACACGTAGCGTTACGCCATCACGAACCCGGTTCATGACAACACCAAACAAACCAAATGATTTTAGAGGTATCAAGAGTCAAGAAAAATACCTGTGAGATTTTAATCCATCATGTTTAGCAAACACATGTTCTTTTCTTACAACAGTGCGAGAGCAAATATTTTACATTGTCCAATAGTCTGATTAGTACACTTCATATCTTTCATAATCAGAATACACAAATTCATTGTATCACTTTCAAAATACACAAATCGATCACATCTTTCCAAAAATACATATGATCCAATCATCCTCACAGTTTGTCCCGTAACTCATCTGCAAACGGAATACATAACTCGTGAGTATGAAATTGAGTAATCTAGAGCGTATGTCTCACATTTGTAGGATACTTTTTCGACTATGACGAATCGATGAACACCAGTAAAATACTTTTGCATTTAGTAGAAAATATGTGCGTCATATTATGTACGTATGTTTGTATGATTTCACATCTTTTGCATTCATTGTTGCTATTATGGACCCATGGCTCGAGATACTCCAACATACAGACTCTGAATATAAGACTCGTCAGTCGTCAACCAGGCTACAAGAATTTATCGATTTAAAGAGATTATAACTTGCTTTCAACGGGCTTTATGTGCCTCTCATTGGAACGGATTTAAACCTCTCCGACAAAAGAGTGACCAGTAACGTACTTCCAATGGGGTCTATGTGCCTCTCATTAGAAACCTTCTTACCTAAGAGGATGGGGGCTGCCCAACGCTCCTTAACTAATTTCAGTTCATCCGTAACGATGATCCAAGGAATTTATTAGAGTTCAATTTCAGTGATTTTCACTTGACATTCGATAGATTTGAAGGAACACCAAGTACGACCTTTTTCCTCAACAGTTTCAGCAAAGGGAGATGATGACAGTGGTGAGCTCATTCCCCAGACTACATTCAGGAGAGCATGAAAGAAGACTTGACAGTCCATGTTCAGTTTTTATGTTTGAATATGCATTCTTTATTTGTTCACGTTTCGTTTGTCCGTATCACCAATGACGATTCCAATCCCGTCCCAATACTCTTTCTAGTATGTGTTAAGATGATTTCATTTGATATTATCCATACGTTTATAAAACCACCTTGTGTGTATGTATACGTATATACATATATGAAAGTACTGTTTATTTGCAAAACATCGTTGTGTATGAATTTATTTATTACAATCTCAGCAGTTTTCCCAAATCAGAATGAACGAGTCCGACAGGTTTCTGACTCCGACTACAGCATCGTATGGTCGCATGCAATATTATTAATATTTCTCTGACATATATATATATACTCAAATAATCCTGATAAAACCTTAAGATTAACACTTGAGGTTAGTTTGACCTCCAAAACGCATCTATTTAAAACTGGCTAATGGTCACGGGCGCGACGTGGCCTCCATCGTAGCCGCGATAGGCTTATTCATCTAGGACAGTTTCAGATTACCATCAACGTGCACGGCTTTGTTCGCTTACATAAACAGCACATATATTCATCCATTTCGCGCATATTTTATCACGACAACATAGATATAACATGAATTAAGGGACACACGTGCAGGAAACAGCTCACACATGTATAACGCACGATTCGTTTTAGGTTACCTCAAATGCTCATTTTCCTCGCCGTGAACTTCGTCCTCCTGCTTCTTGCTCGTCACTGCTGCTGCAGTCACACTTGAAACGTCGCCGTGCTCGCCTTAGTTCGATGATGGCTGATGGTGTGGCTGCAGCTATGGTGATTTGGCTGTGGTTGATGATGCGCGGTGGTGGCTGCGGTGTGTTTGCTTGTTTGAGAGGGAGAGCTGCAGGATGATGATGGTGAAGGTGCAAGGTTGAGGAGATGTGAGGTTGTGAGGGAAGAATGAGAGGAACAAGGAGTGAGTGATGGTTTGATGCAGGTGAAAGGCGTAGGCAGATTCCTCATCTTGAACACGATCTTGAAGATTCCTCATTGTTCACGCATCATTGTTCACGCATCTTGAAGATTCCTCATCCCTAGAATCATACAAGTGTGCACGCTATCGTTTCATCGAACACGATCAGCATTATTCGCAAGCTTTAGTAGGATCAACACTTAAGACGATTGAAACGCTCGAAGATAAGCCAAAACACTTCAGCTAAGAACAATATTTTTCATTACCCGGTGCGTAGTTTTCCACTGATGCACCATAGCTAATGTTCTTGAGCTGCCTGAGAAAAGAAAAATAGCATATGACGAACCCAGGGAAAAGTTCTGTGCAAAGCAAAATTCATAACTGGAGTATGAACTACTAGTACGGCTGAAACACTGATCCTCACAATTAAGCTTATTACACAACTAAATCATACGATCATAGGCGACAAGCTTCCACTAAACTACTGCAATGAATAATAACAAGATCTCAATCAAGTCAAGATCTCAACACCAAAATCCTACGGCCAATTCCGGGATAATTTTCAATACGCAAACAATGCCCGTCGAAACAAGTATAGCTAGAATCATCATATACACATAACAAAAAGAAGAAAAGAACCCGACGAAGGCGAGGTCAACAAAACAATATAATCGTTCATCAATAATTTTTTAATAGAACCAAGCGTCTCATCATCACCAACACCTGCACATCAATCAACAATAATATTACTCACTTAAACTTATAAGCTATCAAAAGCATTACAGGGCAGTGAACTTGTTTGGATCACATAACCGTAACTATAGACAACAGAAGGATCATAAACAACAACTAATCGCAAAGCGGCGAAGGTCACAAGCACGTACAAAAAAACAGAAATCTGAATCAATGTAGCAGTTAACACCAAATCCCTACAATCAATCATTAGTAATTTTCTAAAAGAAAGTAACAGCTACTCCATACGAACGCCTTATTACTCCAACAAGATTACTATGACATGTTGACGAAAACAACACAAAAAGACGGACATCATATGCATCACCTAATGGTAAGGATAGACACCAACAAGATCAAATCAGAAAAAATCCCAATCGAAGATGAGTACAAATACAAGCATCACCAACATGAAGTGAAAGGCAAAATCCTACAATCAACATTGACTTTTTTTTTTCCTTCAATGGAACCAATAAAAGTCAAATCAGGCAGCAAATGCCCGACAACAATTGCAAGTTCAAGCAATGCCTGCAACCAAAACCTTTGCCTGCAACCAAAACCTTCAGCAGAATGCGATTCATGAAAAAACAAAACAACAGAAGAAAATTTCAAATAAGGAGAGCTATCGAAAACGAGTATGCTATCCCTCATGCACACAGACACACAACAAAAGGTAGAAACCTATCGATCAAGCATACAATCAAAACCTTAACTTTCAACTAATCACGAAAAGTTTTGCAGAAGAACATGAATTAGATCAAACAAGCATCACCCTCACCATTATAGCTACAAGCCTACACATTTCACACACACAAACCAAAGGGAGAAATCTCAATCAAGACAATAAGAATATCTAAAAGAGGATAGGAGAAAAGAATAGAGCATCAAGCCTAGCAAAGGCTAACGTTAACCAATCTTGAATGAGCTTTTTAGCATGACATCTACACCGAAACCCCAAAAAAAAAAAAAAAAAAATCAATATCAAATATATCTAAAAAAGGAGAGGAGAAAAGAGTACAGCATCAAGCCTAGCAAAGGCTAACGTTAGTACCAGGCCTTCTTTATAGTAGCAGGCTAATCTTATACGCAACGGTAACTTTATGTATCAGAAAGATCTATACCGTCAGAAAAACAACACCCGGCAATTCTGTCCTGTATGAATCACACAACGTCCAGTATCGATGTCAAAATGGTCAAATCAAATAATCCATGCCTATAAAAATACTAACTAAGAATCATGAATACAAGACAAAAAGACAGCTATCTCAATCAATACGAAAAAACAACTAATCCAGTTAAATTTTCTTGAGAATGAAACATATATAGGATGGCAATCTACACCAAACACTACATAACAGTAAGTATAGACACAAAAAGGGGTTGGATCAAACTAGAAACATCACCACAACAAAAGGCAGTACTCCCCAACAATATGGTAAGCTACGCGAAAACCATACACAACAAATATTGAATAATTTTAGGAGACCGATAAGAATCGGATCAAAAAAGAAATACCTATGAAAAATGTTTATCATTATGAGCAGCACAAACGCACAACAAAAGATCTAGATCTCAACAAAGATGACACTAAAAGCCGACAACCAATAAGCAAATGTCTATTGAAACCATCACGAACACTTAACCCAAAAATAGAAATCTCAATAAGGACAATGATCAAAAACAAAATCCCACAACCAAACCTCAATAGTTTACTAGGAGAACGAAACACATTAGATCGAACAAAGGACGCCTATCAGAAGTCATAATAACAACATGGATTGTGAACGCTCAGGCCAAAGGCAAAAACAACCCTAACAAGTCACGCGATTAATTAATACCCACTCTCCGACCAATCATCGATAAATTTTCAGTAAAACAGCTGATTTAAAACAGAACTCTACAAGTCAATCAATCTCAGTCATAGCTTAAAAGAACAGAAGAAAGCCTTAAAAAAATGGACAACATATCATTAACAGAACTGCTTCTTTGGCTTTCCACCAATCCATTTAGGTAGGATAATATTCCTATACTTTCCATCAATCTTAATGAACCGAAAATAAAACTAAAAAGAGGGTCGACTCGAGCCTGAACCATATGATCCTAAGGCTAATACAAAGGACCACTAAAATAGTTCGTCTTCTTGATGTTTATTGTTCATTGGTGTTTGACAATAAATGCTAATTCCCTATGACTTCTGACTTGAAACTGTGATGCTCTCTGAGTTCTGACACAAATTCTCACTGGCTGTGAACAGCTTATACCATCAAAATCATCCGATTCTAACTCAAATTCATCGCTATAAGCAAAAATAATGGGCACTAGAAAGAAAATAATGTGATCTTTAAGCAACCATCATTGATCAAAATGAGTAAATTACCTTGCAAATGTAAGTACGAGCAACATCTTTGATGAGTTGATTGCATTTGTTGCACAATACAATTACCTGAAAAAGCAAATAAGAAGTGCTAAGAAGCACATATGATCATCAGATCATGTAATCTACATCATTGTATCACTAAGAACTCACGAGTGACTATTTCCTGCCCATGAGAATATTCAACCTTGCACACGATCGCATTCATTCGAAAGAGAATATTTGAGAAACAGGTTCGCGTTGAATTATTTTGATCCTCAAACTTGGGTTTCACCATAGCAACGTGAGAATTACTTCCCTATATGTCTCTCGACAATCATCATGGATCCGCTTCACGGCTTTTTCGAGGAATCGCCCCCTGGCCAAGCGAGATCTCGGATCCATGACCCTAGGGTGTCACCCCTATCGTCACTGCTTTTTCATATCTCTCCACAACAGCAGCGGCCTCAAGGTGGATACCCTCTGATCTCAGATCTGGACGATCTTCGATCACATCAAGGTTGTTGTTTCCACCACCCTGCAAGGAGGTAGATGATGAAGAAGCAGATCAGATTTGGGGAATCACCCACCCTCGTTGGTGCTCGATGAAGATTGGAATCGATCGTGGAATGTGTTTATTTGTACAGAGGAGAACACAACATGGAAAATTTGGAGAGGTGTAACGGTTAGTTTTTCCATCTTCACGTGAGAAACCAGCAGTGATTATCTGCTAAAAAATGAAAAGGAAAAAAAAAGTTCCTATTTCCTGTATTTCAATCTCCTGTTATATGATTAATCACTATTCATTGGTGCAACATATATATTCTCTATTTCTAAAATCAAATTAATTAAAATGTTTTTTATTTGAATTATTTCAAAATAAATAAAATGTTTTTTTATTGGAAAATTTGTTCATATAAAACTAACAAAATACTCTTATTTTATATCATATCAACTCATCCTCATCATTTATCCTTTCTTTTCGTGTTGAATCACTAACATTTTGATTAAATTAAAACAAAAGAAGCATGATACAAATTGAAAAATAAAATGTCGTTTTGTACGCCAGAAACCCAAATCAGTGAGGGAGTATTCTTTCAGAAAGCCGTGGGGATTGCTGGAGTTTTGCTACATATGCTACAACTTTCCAAAATCCAGACGACGCAGGAAGAACGCTAGAAAACACGCCCGCCAAAATACATTGATAAGCTGCTCCATTTACCATTCACCAATCCTTGAGAAGCTCATTAGCCATGTCCTTGTAGCTGACTCTCTTCTTCTTTACCACCTCGCCAGCCTCGCCTCCAGATGGCTCCGCTTTGGGGACATCAGTAGCAGAACTCTGATTGTTTGCAACAGGAATGCCGCTTCCGACTTTCTTCAGACCAAGACTTGGAATCATATCTAGTAACATAGCATGTACTGGATCCACCATGATTTCCAATTTTTCGGAAGGGCTTGTCAATCTATTCCTATCTGGTTCGAAGGAAACGGCATTATCGGATGACTCGTGATTAGTTTTCTCATCAGCATGGATGTTGGGCTTAGGCTCAGATTGTACATTCGACCTCGCTGGAGAAAATGCTTCCTGATGGAGAACTCTAGGACTTCTGTTTTCATATGTATGATCAGAATCATGAGCTTCGGTCACTTCATTCTTCGGTTGGTCCACTTGATCGACCGGAAAAGTTTCATCCGATCCATCTTCATGTAACTTAGCTGCCCTGCTTGCCAGTCGTGCTCGAGTTCTTCTAAGTTGCCTGATATTTAGTTTCCTTTTCTGAGCCCCGGTTTCAGCGGACCGGGTACCTTTTCTCTTGGGTTCTCTATTGACTACGACAAGTTTCCGGCCCCTTGCAGGAGGTGTTGGTTCCATTTCGGCTTCATGTTTAGGGGAAGCTGAATTGCTGCGAGCATCTACTTTGCACCTGTAAATAGAAGATTGTATCACAATGAAACCTGATTTCCTTGCATAAAAGAACAAGAGACCAAGCAATCATCAAGCCAAATAGCACTCACTCGTCATCTGATGTGGATTCTTCCAAGTCGCTGGGCTTCAGGCTGTAGGAAGTCTCCGATATCTTTTCATCATTTGCCAGGCAATCTTCCAACCACTGGTAACGAATTATACACAGCTTTTTCTTGCACAGTACCCGTTTTTCTTCACTGGGAAAACTATAAAGATAGTAGCAGGGGACTCAGAAAAGCGGGGGTAACAGAATATACGTCAGAATTTCCTCCTAAAAGGGAATGCATACAGCAGGAACTATTTAAATTAAAGAGTAGCAATGCTGAGAAACTCGCCAAGCTACCTCTTTAACAAGGTCTCAAAATCGATTGAGGATCCAGGAACTGAGACGACTACCATGTGGGTGGCCTGAGACAGGTCCTGGCTAACTTTGCCACCTCCCACTGATACGTCAATACCCATCCTCGCCGAAGCCAGCTTCAATATGGTATCCCAATCTGGAGAGCTTCAACAAAAAGGATAAGATTAGCTACAGATTTATTGCAGAAAAAATTTCAGCTAGCAATAAAATAGCGATTAAATATTCAACTTTCACCAAAAACAACATAATAAAAACAAGAGATGAAAAGTAGTATGATAGAGCGTAATCAAACCCCTACCGCAGCTGTGGTAAGTGAAAATATACGCGACAGCCACTGAAAAGGCACCACTTCCTGTTAGGGCAATACTTCCTCTTATAATGCTCAACAATACTGGTGTGTTCTGATCTAGTTGCATTGCTCAAAATCTGGGGAGAAAATTTCACATGTATTATACTTGAGGAGGTAATAACGACATCCCATCACACTTATCAGCATTTTGTTTTTGTGACGATAAATGGTCTTAAAATTTTCTAAGGTAGAGTTCATCTGAGTAGTATGTACAATGAGAAGACACTAACCTGCTTGAGATCTCCCACACTGACATCACAGAAGTAGACGTCTGAAAAATCATCAACTTCATCTTGCAACTTCTTCCTAGAAGAGGCTGAGAGGAGGAGAAAGTACCTGTGAACAAAGGATGAGTCATCCAGAGTAACTTGCCACAAGATTGCATTGGAGAATCAAAAGATAATATCGGAGATGTACTCACTTCGGTTGCAATGGAAGAAGCTGCTTCTTCGAGCAACAATCCAAAACCCAAGAATAGTGGATAACATCTCTATTACGCTTTGCTGCCTCATACTTGATTCCTGACATATTATTGAGAGATAATGAAACAAACAGAAAATCGCTGACTAAGCAAAGGTTGTGAAGGCTGTGAAGTCAAAAGAATTACCTTTGCTTTCAGCTGCAACACAGTGTGTTACTTTGTCGTTTAGATTCATGGAGAAAGAGCCTCCATATTCAGAGACCGTTTGGTGCAGCATGTCCAAAGAATAACCAGGAGGAACATTGACAAAGTCTATGTATGTCAAGGAAAGATGAACATCTAAACCAGAGGTTTAAGTATCTAGGGGCACATAAAGTAAGTGAAAAATAAATCATTTATATATATCATCCCTCCAGTGAGCAAAGTGTCTAGCTCTCTCGCTAAATATACCTTCTTCCTGCAATAAAATAAACAAACAAAATTCTTCTTCATATCCACTGCAAAACTACTAGATCAGTCTCAGAAGCTTATATTAAGTATCACACATCAACAAAACCGAATCAAAAATCAATATAAAATAGCTTGGCAGAAGTATATGGACAACATGGCAGCACAAAGTGCCCAATCTGCAGATGAGTAGAGAGAAATTACATGCAACTTGGCAAAAGGATACAAAATACCAAATCTGAAAATATCAATGATTCGCCCTTCACTGTGGAGACATCAGTTAGAACAAAATGAGATGGAACGAGAGGCAGTTTCTTCTTTGCTTCTCTTTTCGCAGATTTAATTCGCTTTGGTTTATCAACTGGCATGATATCGTCATCTGCTCTTCGTTGTGTTGTACCGTTGCTAGAATGCACTAACTCTATGAAAGCTGGTGTGAAACGAGCAAATAGGAGAAAAAACTTTTGAAATTAACACACAGCATTAAGCCTAGAAATAGAGCAAGAAAGAAAAATAAATTAGTAGCACATGTATCTATGTGAAGCAAACTTGCTGATTCAATCTCCTTACACTGTACATCAAGGCACTCGTGCCAGGGTTTGTCATATCTCACAAGGTCAATACGGGGAAATCGCAAGCTGTATGGTGCAGCAAAAACCTAGCATACAAAATACAAACTCCAAAAACATAGCAACCCAAAGACCTACAAAAAGTCTGGATAATCATATCCGACCAAAATAGAATAGCACAGAGTAGGTAACTTTGCCATACCTCGGATTTTATTGTACGGATATCACTAGTGATGGAGAGTATGATAGACCTACAAGGTTGATATTACAAAAAGAATTAGAAGCAATAAAGTCAACCAGCAGATCCCATTTCTATAGCTCGATACATGGGACAAGAAAAAGGAAAAAGTTTGAGCTCTGAGCTCCATTAGCAGAAGGAAACAATCGCAAGGATTCTTACTTCTCAGGACTCTCGATCCAAACATCCGGCCTCTCCTTAGAATTGTTTGTAACATGATAAAAACTTGGCACTCCCTTCTTTGAATCAGACTTTCTGAAATCATGGAGAAGAAAAATTAAACACTTCTTTTAACAACAGACATGATGCATAAGCTTATTCAGTAGATGAAATCTTCTTCGAAACCTTTCATGGTTCTAATTACAACTCAAGGTGAAGACACTTCTGATTGAAGACAAGACAGGCCAGTGTGGTACACAGAGAAAGTACTCTCCATATTGACCCAGTAGTCTAAAGGAGACTGCACGCTGCCATGTGTTGTGCGCCTATAAATTTTCAGTCACAAGATCACCGAGGTACTCCTTCCGTCTGTTTAACTATGAAATTTTCAGTTGGGATCCACAACGAAGAGTGTTCGTGGCAATTCCTTCTGACCAGATCATAAAGATTCCAAAACAAGCCACATGTCTATTCAAAGTTTGAGTTGCGATAAACCATAGACAACAAGCAAAAGCTAAACTAAGTACCTGAAATATGGTTTGAGTTTGGTCACCAATTCATCTCGTTCCTCGTCAGAAAGTCCAGTACCCACTCTGCAGAAGGAAATGAACCTGGAAAAGAAAGCCAACAGTAACTAATTTGATGAACGTGAGACAGTGAGACTCTTGTTGGTAGACTAAAAACTTTCTGATTTCTCCCCATGTTCGTTTTCTTTGCACTTGCATTGTACAACAACAAAAAAACCTTTTTAAGAATAAACTTCCCGCCAGAAAACTCCTGCCCTTCATCCACATTTAAATAGGAGATTTCATTGTCTACCACCCCAACTAAACTTGAAGTAAATTCTGGTTACTTAGACTTCTCACATCTTGGCAATCATTCAGACTTTATCCCCACACCCTGAAAACAAGCAACAAAAACTGAAAAAATGTGCACCTTCTTGGATAAGAGTTCGGAGGTGAACTCTCAGCAAGGCCCATCAGAAACTGAGCCACCTAATCTCCACGAAAAATTCAGATATTATCAACTTTCCTTGAATACTGCTGGATGGGCAGAGAAAAAGGAGATATGAAGCATAGTTTAGAGATCACCTCCCCTCCAAATCGGCCAGAACCATAGTATCCTCCTATAAACATGCATCCCAAGATAAACATTTTTAGAAAGTAGAATCACAAGAAAGAAAAAGAATCAAGCAGATGCCAAAAGAGAAATCACGTCAAGAATATGAACTGACCAATAATGAGAACATCCAAATCAGAGCCAGCACGTACATACTCGGGCTTCAACTTCAACCACTTGCCACTTCGGTCACCTGGCTCCCATCTGGAACCAAGGTCCTTTACCACAATCCCCTCATCCCTATTAAAAAAAAAGAGAGAAAATTTTCATGAAAGGAATCATCATATTTGGCGTTCATTGACTACTCAAGGAGAAAAACAGTTAGCGATGCAAAGTTGTCTCATACATGAACAATAGGTCAATATCAAATCAAAAGATAAATTGTGTTCCCCTTATGAGTAAACCTCATAAGATGATGTTGTGATGCTAAAAGTTCCTCCCCTTCTATAAATAAACTAATAACAAAAAGTAATAACTCAATGATGCGCTACCATAATGAAAACAACAAAGAAATTGCATACAATAAAATAGAAGAAAACCGTTCAGACATACAAATAAGTTAAAATAGAACAGAAATGAACAACCACCCTTATGTCAATGACAGAAACTCACCTATTCTCTATGGTTTCTTTAAAAAATCTCTCAACATCATCCACATTTCGAGCTATAAGGGACCAGCATGGCTCACCTGCATCGGAAGGCTATTCTCAATCAGACCTGAATCATATAACTTTCAAATGCTTTGTCTGCAAAAGTATAGAAAAGTATCCCATCCTCCACTTTTTTTTCTTAGGCGTTCTGAACACATAGCATACACCAGTAGATATGGACTCTAGCAACAATATTATTCTCACTCCAAAGTTAAGCCAAAGTGAGGAGTTATCTGCAAAAAATCTCATTTCAATCCTTAAATAAGTAAGACCGCTTATGCTTTTCCTTATTCCATCCATAGCAGGTTGAAATAGTAGACTAGCCTCTAAAGTACATTTCTAGGGAACTACTGAGGTTTATAATTACCAGATGGTCGATGATTATTAAGGCCACCATCGGGAACTAAAATTTCAAACCGTCCTTTCCATGGCTTCACAACTTTTCGCAGAATCTCTTGTCGTTCCTTCAATGTTTGATGGATAACACTTGTGTCTCCAGCATAAAGAATATCAAAGGCAACGTCTAACCAGTTATAATGTAAGGCATCAAACTTGAACATATTGTGGCCACACAAACAAGTAAAAGATTAAAAACGGAAGTCAAAAGAAGCAAAGTGAAAAAGGATACAACAAAGCTACCCAGAAGAAAACGTGAATTGTGTCAGAAAGGCAGTCAATGTAAAAATAATTCAGAGGATAACAGCTAAAAACCTGTCGGTCACTGTCTAGTCCTTCCCTAGCAGCCTTTGCTGCGAAGCAAAAGGAAACTCTATAAAAATAAAAATAAAAAACTATCAAGGAGAAACAAAAAAAGAGAATAGAAAAAACTTGACGAACCAATTTCCTGATTAGATCCAAATTCAGCAAAACGATTTGCCAAGGTGTCCCAAACTAACATCTCCCCATCAAGTATGCACCTGGGGTTGTTTGAAAGAAAAAATAACCATTAATGTGCTAAACCCAGATCAACAAACACACAATCACATGATTTATAAAATACTGAGCATTTTCATGGTGATGCCAACAGTTAATAATAGGTAAAGAGAAGAGCTTCAGTCTACTTAGATGCATAGAGAAGATGTCCATGCTTTGGTAAACCAATCTGAATCTCCAAAGCAGCGAGGAGATAAATTAATCCTCATTCAAATCCAATAACAGAAAAACTAAACCAAGTAAAACAGAGTAGTGCAGAAACATCAAAAATAGCAGCTAATATACATGGTTACCTATCTTCCAAAACGTTATCCATAACAATATTGGACATTGCATGCCCATATTCAGGGTGATCATGAAAGTTCCTGCACATTTAGCAATGAAAAAATCTATAAATGGGAAAAACACTGGAAAATTGCTAGAACTAAACAAATTAATGTTATTTTAAAACAAAAAGCTAATTATCATACTAAGTACACTAGAAGATCTCTGGAACTGTGGTTCCCCCGTTACCCAGTCATACTGAAGTCAACATGACACGGTTTCTGAGTACAACAAGTAGTAGCATTTTATGTTGCATCACCTTGGATAAATGATGGAAATACTCAGTAAGGATTTCAACAGAATCTTTGTTTTTCAATAAGGTCATTGGAAAGGAGGTTGTGAAAATGATTTGTAGCATCCAGGTTTCCACACGGAACCTGAGAGGTTTCTCGACTTCAGTACCCATAACACCATAACACAATTACCATGCCCAAGGTTGGTTAGTCCACCCGTATCCAACAATCAAGAGAATAAGATTTTTCTGACAAAGCCCTAATGAAACCTTTGGACTCCCAAAGCTCAACTGCCAAGCAGTCAAGCACACCAAGGCCAGCATATCTAACAATTGAACTAGAAGGTAACTGTCTAACGCAATGACCATAGTTATTACTTTATGTCAGAAAAGAAACATGACAATAACCAGAGCCAACATCGTAAAATTGGAAACCAATCAGTGAACCAATACAGTGCCCACTAAAAGGATGATGTCAAGTGTCAAGTGTCAAATACCTTGAGAAGAAGTGTATATCAGCTCCATTTTTATGAATTTGGATCCGATCACCGTCAAATTTGCACTCCACAACCACTTCTTTCCCATGAAGCTACAGAAGAAACTGATTAATAAGGCTATACTGTAATTGAGTACAAGTACCACACGCACAAGTAGTCATGACAACATTATAAACTCTCGAGCTATTACTAAGGCCCTGCCTGTTAAAAATATAAGCCGGTCAAAACCATGTTTTTAAACTCAAATGGAGATCTTGTGTTTGGTGTGGGCCAATTGTGCGTTTTTCAAGCCCAAAAACCCCGATCAGTCAGAAGCCATCAAAAGAAGCTTTTTTGGGACGTGGGTTGGGTTCTCCCTGCTTTGACCAGTATCTTAAACCATATAACCATTTTTCTTGTCTATCCTCTCATTTTAACAACACACATGGCATTATTGTGTACCCATTAAATAATTTTAATTAATACGCTTTTCTATTGTTTTATATGGTAGATTTAATTAAGAAATAAAAATAAATTAATCCTAAAATTATGTTTAAATTTCTTAATTTTATTTAATACTATCAAATATTTTAAGAGCTTAATATCCTTCTCATCCATACTTTATAAGTCAACCATCTTTGATTTTATCGCATTCAGATTGACTTTAAGCCATTTTTTTACCAAATACCAATAACTTATTTAAAACTCACGATATGCTGACTTTTTTACTTTCGGTCATAAGCACTCAAACTCAATTTTTTTCAGCTTTACCAAACAGCCCCTAATTACTATGTGATAAAAATCTGTTTCTTCATCAGTAAAGCTATAACTAAATACTAATTTCATGCCTTTTTCCACGCAGCTGCTGCATTGCTGATTCTCATAGCTAATTGAGGACGGATTGCCTTCCCTACTTCAATGTCCTGCAGGCATAACATCAATAAAAATTTCAGCTCTGGTGTTGCGCAATCCGTCATTCAAGAGAAAAGAGAGCACAGAAGCAGGAAAGACGACAATACATTAAATAAGTGAATACACTGATCGTTATACAAAATAGGCAAAATGACAGTTAAATTGGCAGATGCTATAGTTTGTTTCATCAACAGTATCCTCTTTGAAGAACTAATGCTAACTTAAACATAAGAAAATCACTCAACAATTAAATTTGCACATCCAAAGATCACATCACTCTTTGGATGAATACCCTATCACATGTATGATCATGTGCCTTAAAAGTTCCATGCCGTGTTCGAAACCCCGTATGCACCTCTTAAAATGTACGCACAATTATAATACTAAAGGCCTGTGGTATACGCCACACATGAAAAAAACCGCAGAAATGTCTGAGAGCACAAAGTGGAGTGAAAAGGGGGAAAGTCCAAAATTCTGTAGAGAACCTGACGCTTATGCCTCTGACTTCGATCCTTCAACTTCTCGCAAACAAGTTTTAGATCACACGTGACATTAAACAGATCTTCTGCATCAGGATGAAATTCATGGAAGATGCTTTTTTCACTGACTCCTAGTTTGAGATCTACAACAAGAGAAGGCTCAAGTCAGAATCTGCATGAGCAAAGCACTGCCAAGCAAGAAATGCATCAAGGTTAACCTTTAAGTATAATCATGACAATCCACTTCATCTCCTGTGCATTTGTCTTCCTTATCAGATCCCCAAGCACTGACGTCTTCTCTGACCTATTTTCCAAATATAGATGAAAATCTGTAAGAGATATGCTCAATCAGAAGGGGACATGAAAATGTTGAACTAGATGCTCTACAAGTACTCTTCCGTATTGGATGCCTCCTAAATATCAGAATGCTTGATTGACAAATTTTCTCGGACAAAAAGACCATTCCTTGGAACCACTTCTTTCAAGCTATGTCTACGAATTAACGAAGCACAAACAATGTGGAAACGAGATGCACCCTACAAAAACATTTCCTTGGTACCACTTCTTTCGAGGTTTCATCTAAAAATGTGCCCAACAACAGGACGTGGAACTCATACTAACATCAACTGTGCATATTGACTTCCACCACAAGAGACCAAACAGACAGGAATCCAACATAATTATCAAAAGGAAAAAAAAAAAAAGAAACAAAAACAAGAATCCAACATTAAAAAAACATCATACAATGCTTCTTCCCAACATGCTTGATTGATCAATATACAACCATTTAGCTTCAGTTTCTCAATGCAGATACGTCACTGAGCTACACGAGGAATCAACAATCACGACAACCTCGCATTATAAAATAAAACAGTCATCGCTATCAGCAATAACTTGCCTGCTTTCACTGGAAGCGAGGCGATCCAGCAAATCGTTGATCTCCCTGATCGTCAGTCCCCCAGATACCATCCACTGTCTCCGCTGCAACACCTGGCATAAAAAAGAATCGCCACACAAACCACAAACAAATTGTTCAAAGTGAGTTTTTTACCATCGGTTCGAATTTCTTATTTAGTTGGTTAACAACATGGGTAGCAGAGCACGTTCCTAATAGGTTCGTATCTTGCAACTTTACTTTCTTATTGTGTCCATATGTGATGTTTGTTTGACACTTCGTTTGTGTTGGGACAATGTGTTGTTGACGTTACAGTCCCATAGGCTTTAATGTGAGGGAAAATATCATGATACACTATATTACTCAACATTTCATAAAAAATATATGTCCCATATAAATTATTAGATTTCCATAATTGATAACCTTAAAATGATCAAAAGTTCAAAATATCTCTATATTATATCACATCAACTAAACCTATCTAAGTTGGGGATTTTTATTCCGTCCCTAACCGGTCCCAAGTCCAGATAAAATGATGAGGGTTGTGTGTTAAAGTAGCCGACAACCAATACGTAAAAAGTCCCGTTGGATCTTTCAACATGAACAAATAGTGAGAATGTATTGTTTGGAATAGAGTCTCTCCCTAAAACGGATTCTTTCAAATATTTAGGTTCAATGCTACATAAGAACGGAGGAATTGATGCACAAATTGATCATAGGATTAAAACAACTTGGCTGAAATGGAAGGACGTTTCAGAGGTGCTATGTGATCCTAAAATACCTACCAAATTAAAAGAAAAATTTTACAAGATAACTATTCGACCAGCGATGTATGGGTCAAAATGTTGGACAGTTAAGTGACAACATGTACAGAAAATGAGTGTAAACGAGATGAAAATGTTAAGATGGATGTGTGGACATACAAGAATAGATAGGATACGAAATGAAGTTATCAGACAGAAAGTGGGTGTGGCTCTAGTAGAAAATAAGATGAGGGAGTCACGACTAAGATGGTATGGTCATGTGAAACGCAGACCAGTCACAGCTTCTGTTAGGAGATGTGAAGTTTAGGAGTTAGCACATGTCAAGAGAGTATGTGCTTACGAGACCTAAAAAGACCATGAGAGAAACCTTAAAGTATGATATAGCCTATCATAATCTTGCAAAAGATGATGTACATGACAGATTGGAATGGCGCCGTCGTATTTATGTAACCGATCCACTTGATGGGATAAAGGTTTGATTAATTGTTGTATTATATCATATCAACTTCTCTGTCGTTACTTTTCTTTCTCTATACATTCACTCACAATTCCACTCTCAAAGGCATAACAAAACACTTCTTGATAATCTGGTCAAATCAACATCGCAATTTATCTTCAACACATCGCAATTTATATGGAACACAAACAACACATCGCAATTTATATGGAACACAAACAACAGTAAGTTTACACAAACACCAATCCATCTCGTCAATCCAACCCCTCACCTCGGCCGCAACCCCCGCGAAGTTCCCGACATTATACCCAATCCGGACCCCACCTTTCCGCCAATTAATCAACCTAACAGCATCCTCCGCCTGACGAGACACGCCGAGCGCATCGATAATACACGTCGCCAGAGTCGACTCCTTCAATCCGTAACTGCCGCGTTCTCTGTCGAGCGAAGGGAGAACGAGTCGGATGGCGTCGAAGTAGTCGTCGGGGGAGCAGAAGTGGTCGAGGAACTTGCGGAATTTGGAGCGTTTGAGGGATGAGGATTTGGACTTTTGTGTCCATTCGAAGAGGCTTGTGAGGACGCTGAATTTCACGGCGGAGCACATTGAGGGGAAGCGGTGGTGGTGATGGTGGAGGAGGAGACGGTGGCGGTGAGGCGGAGACGGGAAGGGAGACTTTAATTTTGTTTAATTTACTCCGTCAATATCATGAGAAAAGATATGTTTGCCATTAGTGTTTAAGAAAAATTAAAATCAATGAAATTTATTAATAGATCGTTTTATTAAAATTTATTTTTTTTTAAAAAAATCCATAAACTTTAATTATTATTTTGTTGTTTTTAAATAAATAATCATCAATCACCTCTTTCAAAAACTTCTTATCTATTGGTAATTCACTCTTAAAATTTTTTATCTTTCAAAAAAAAGGAAAAAAATATGATGTTAACATTATATGTTGATAGGGATAAATGAATATTAAAAATTAAATGTGTTCTAATAACACACAGACAACCACCTCCATTTTTCTTTCAAAAATTTATCCAAAAAAGAAAAGGAAAAAACCTACCTTTCAAAATAGAGAAAAAATGTACAAAACTACAAAATTGATAGTGACACTGGTATGAGGTAGGTCAAAATTTATCTCAATACAAAAAAATCAATATATTATAATTTGAATGAGATAAAAAAAAATTACAAAACAATATTTTATGATAAAAACAGCAAAAAAAAGGTTGTATTTTTTATGAAATGAAATGTTATCCCTTTTCTTCTTCTTTTCTTTTCAAAGTATCTGTAATGTCCTAATTTTTCATAACATATTAATACATAATAATACAAATGACGTCACTATCGCTGAGTCCCAACATCCCACTTAGGCAAAAATTATTTAACCGATTTAGGTACAAAAATAAATAAAATCCACTTAGACATAACCACTAATATTATCAATACAGCGAAAACTTCTCATTTATTATATATTTTACCTAATTCATAAATCATAATACAGTAGATGCATATTAGCACAATAACTTATATCACACCTGCCGTCGTCTCTAACTTATGAAACCACAGGGAAAAAAAAAACACAAAAAAATAATAACCGTGAGCCATACGAGTTCAATAACGTGTCGACCCCCTTACTAGGGGTTACATGAGAGAGGAGGATAAGAAAAGAAAAACGAAATGACCACTTAGGTCCTTTGCTCCAACACTCTGAAACTAATCCTATCAATCCGATATTCACAATTATTGTCTTAAACTACAGTAAAGACAGATAATAGATACCCTCAGTATTATAATTGTGCCCTTGACGAGACTTATTCAATTTTAACTTATCAAGCTTTATTCAGCTTTACTAAAAGGGACATCCGCGAAAGAGATCAGTCAAACCGGAGTCCAGGGTCTCCTACAATGAATTTTTCTCATACCAAAACGACCTCATAAGGTCAATGAAAGAATATCATCACCAAGTCACTCTATAACACATACGACAAACACAACGCTTTTTGTGTTTTATATCATGAAGTTATCTCATCAATTATGAATTTACACTCCTTTCACTCATTCATTCTCTTTATACCAACAATTAAGGCATAACACAAACACACACATCATCTTATCACGACACACAATAATTACAATCAGTATTTTACATCAGTTACATTTAGTGACTACGTCCATAGATTCCAATACATATTATTATACTCACGGTATAATAATATCCATTACCACATACAGTAGATCTAAACGTTATCTTCTTATTGCAACTTCCTCACATACACGCTCAACTTGTCCTTTATGTCTCAACAAGCGAGGTTTCCAGCTCCTATAACATGATACGATTCATATATTAATATATTTATTTATGAATGTTTGTTCGTATTTCGTGAAAAAATCATCATATTAATATTATGAGATGATGCTGAGCTTTGTGCAAGACTTTGATACTTATTTTGATTGTTCATGATGATGATTTTATATATTGAATATCATTAAAGGTATTTGTGAACATTTAGAGCTGCTTCGGGATCTAAACGGTTCATTTTTAGATTCTGTCCAACATGACCCTTTTGAGGTATTTAATTCTATAACTTCTTGTATGCAGTTTCAAAAATTATTCCGTAAAATTTTGCATAAAGTAGACTTCATAATATTTTCAGTGAATTAAAGTATCCATCATAAAACCTTACCAATAATATCAGTTAATTAGTTTAAGTTTATATTTTCTACTAGTTCAAATAGTTTGATCTTACTTCACTAATTTGCTCATAACTCTTTATATATAACTCCAAATAATTATTTATAAACTATTCTGGAAATTAAATTTCGATATCTTTCCATTGATATAAGGCTTATATTATATATCTTACTAAGAAATTTTATATCAAGTCACAAAATCATCTATGTAATCAGTTTTTTACAGATTGACATATCCGTATGTTTTGATTTATAACTTAATATTCTCAACTCCGAATGATGATTTATTAACTTTGTTAGAAACTAGACATGTGAGAATTCAACATATATTAATATCAAGATTTACCAAAGAGTAAGTAATATTTCATAAAATTTCTAATCAAGATGATTACCTTACGGTGAAGATTTCTCTTCTCCTTAAACTTCTTCTTCTTCTCTTCCATTGCTTAACTCTATAATATAAGAAGTGTTTGTGTTTGTATGAAATTTTCAAAGAGAAGAAAGCTTTTATTTATAGGTAACTAAATCAATAAAAATAATTTAAGTGGAATATTAGTGGATATTTAGTGGGTATTAGTGGGTAACTAATTTAATTTAGGTGGAGTAAAAATTAACATAAAAAAAATAAGTGTCAAAATTAGGTTTTGATCATTTTCGTATAAATACAATATTTTGATATTAATATCGTATTTCTCCGTATTTACGTATTAAGGTTGTATTTCATTTATATTTTATATTCTTTCCATATTATATAGTCAAACAAGTTTTTTTAACCCCACAAAATAAATTATAACGTATGATAATTTACTATTAACGTTAATTATCGTAAAATAAAAATTTACGGAATTTTTCGAATCCTTACAGTATCGATTTGGCCTCATACTTCATTGCTCAACTCACATTAATAAACGTTTAGTATAACCGGGTAAATTAGAATTCCAGGCCCATTTATATGACACTTTGTGGCAAAGTCTGCCATAGCATGTGCAAGACCATTAACTTCACGAGGCACCCAAAAGCAATCGAAGTCTGAAAATGAATTTATCAAGGATAAACAGTCTTCGATGGTTCCCTCTGCGTCTGATAGACCTGGTTCTCTTTTTTTCATTATCCTTATCATCTTTTGACAGTCGTATTCTATAATCGTCTTTGTCCATCTAAACGTGAGGGTTATCTCTATCCCTAATCTCATAGCCACGACTTCCCCCGTGGAAGGGGACATATTCCCTTCTATGCATTTACCTAATGCCGCTCGAAGCTGCCCCTCCCAAATATCTCTCGCCACTGCTACTATGGATGTCCATCCCGTCATATTTTAAATAATCATATCTAACCGTCCTTGAATTAAAATTTTTTAAAAAAATCAAAACTAATAATCCTTCGTCTCACTATATGTATAACGATGAAAGGGATTAAAGTGTCTTTATGAGAATGCCTTAAACGACATCGGTTTTCAACAAACTCGTCACTAGATAATTACAACGGTTGGATCCGGATTGAGAATTTATATATGTGTTGAATTTATATTGAATAATATTAAAAATACGATTTATTATAGTGGTTGTGAAACGAGTTAGTGAGTGTACTGTAACTAATTTGATGTTATTCCTTATCAAATTAGAAAACATTGTAATTTGTAAAAAAATACCTAGAAGTGGTATTTTTATTCATTATTTATCAATCGATCATACACAACTTATTTTTTTACCAATTAATCTCTTTTTTTTTTTTTTAAAGCCAACAACATTCCTGATTTAACTTGTTCTCTTATCTCTTTCCTTCTTCACTCGGCCATGAGATTATTTTGTTTCCTTATCTTCTTTAGTTACTCGAGGCAAGAATCGCATCCTGATTTTTATTCCACTCTCTTTCCTTCCATATATTTCTTCCTTCTGCCGTTTTCTCCTTGATCATCTCCCTAATCTCTCATTTTTTTCTCCACCAACACAACACTTTTATAACGATTACCTTCATCGACATCAATCATCCACCATCGATGACCTTGATCATCACTATCACTCATGAATGAAGGAGTAAACACATCACACAATACCATCACCAAGAGCGAAGTAGGCTACAAAGGAAAAAACAAACACCGAGTAATATATGATGACGCACTGACGACACCCACAATGGATACAAAGACGAAGACGAAGGCGTACTAAATAATGTAGATGAAGATGTATCGTACGTCGTAGACGAAGACAAAGACGCATTGTATGTCATAGATGAAGACTCGTATTGAATGTGGAGACGAAGACGAAGACAAAGAGTATTGATACATGTTTTTAAATTATCTCATAGTTGGATTACGTTGGACAATGTATTGCCTATGACGAGGCACTGAGTTATCTTGATAGCGCACTGAATAGTTCATTACGAACGCATCGTTCAAGAAAACATGTGCATTATCATTTGCAGTAACGATAACGACGGTGACGTCTCCAACAACAACAATGATTTTAGAAAGAGCAAAAAGTTAGGGTTAGGGATTTTATGTAATATTGATTGTGATTTGGTTTGACTTAAATTTATTTTCCTTTTTGAAATAGAAGGGCAAAGAAGGATTACAATATTTTTTTTATGATTGATTGGTAATTTAAAAAAATTGGTTACACTAATTGATAATAAAAATCTTTTTTTTTTACATCAATTTGTAATTCTTTCTTATAATTTTTGTAGGACATCTAAATAAAAACAAGTATTGTAATTTTCATGGGAAGGACGAAGTATGTGATAAAAGGAGGTTGAAATCAATTATTATTGATATATTGTGACAAAACAAGATTGATAACATAACACAAAGTTTCAATAATGTATCTATGTACAAATCTAAAAAAAAAATTACCAATAAATGTCAAAAGTAATCTTATGTATCAATAGATGATACACAATATTTTTTTTTATCAATAAATCATCACTCATAATTATATTATAGATATGAAATGTATTAACTCTAAATATAAACACATCAATCTATTTATATATCTTAACAAAAATTCTTCGCATTCCTCACTCCATATACTTTTATTAACACAAGGTGTGTGATGAATAGTTATATCCATCACATAAATCTTTCAACACTTATTTATTTTGTATTATTCTATACGCATGAATATAAGTCTCGTTTTCATATAAAATTGCGTCTGGTCGTCCCGCACATTTATTAGGTTTAAGTACGTATCATATACAATCATTGATATTTCACGATAAATTTCCAAAAAATTACGTTTGACTTCTTGTCTTGTTGTTGCATTCAATTCTGAAATAATTCTCATCTATCAGGGGACATTTCACCCCCACTCAGGACGGATTGTTTTTACCCACCGGCCTTCGAACCATTCGTCAGCAAGAGCTCTTAGTATCTGTACCGACTGAAATAAGCATCTACAAGTCTTGATCGTGACGTCATTTTTAGACCAACACTTTCGAGCTAACTAGGAATGCCAAGGCAGCCTTCCATATGCCCCCAATATTACTCCATCATATGAACTGAGTAGTTACCTCTACCTCATGGGCCAACAACAAGGTTCTGTCATCAAACTATGGAAATCAAATGATCATTTTATCGTCGTTATATATATATCAAATTTTGTATCGACACACGTGTCATGTCACAGTGTTGTAACAATTTTAAGATGGAGGGAGTATTTTTTTTGTCTTAATTTAATTGAAATCTTTTGATACGATACGAAAATTTATGTGGATATTGAATTATATAAGTAATAATTTTTTGTCATTGTGAGTATGTGAGAGAGAAAATTGAGAAAAAAAATATGATGAGATGAGTTGATACGATATAAAATAATAAAAAATTTATTTCGTGACACATGTGTCTAGTTAAAGTTCAATGACTTATATTAAAACACAAAAATAATGATTAAAATTATAACATGAATATTTAATTTTAAAATTTCATTAATTTTATTTTAATCTCATTCATTAAATTTTAACTAGATATGATATCCTGAAAGCTCACAGGAAAAAAAATTGATAATTTTATATAAAAAAAATTTTAAATAAAAAAACGTACGATCCAAATAAACACGTTTTAAATAATTTGAGATCGTGGGAAGAGCCAATAATAATCCAACTCACCCCACTAAACCCTCAACCTCAATTTGCACTCACCCTCACAAACTCCCACTCCACCGACGACGACGTCGGCGACACCGATGGCACCACCACCCTCCGCCGTAGACTCTCAATCAGCATCCCCCGCCGCCTCCGCAGAAGCTAGAGAGAAGTGGCCGGGATGGCCGGGAGACTGCGTGTTCAGGCTGATAGTTCCGGTGACGAAGGTCGGCAGCATAATCGGACGCAAAGGGGAACTAATCAAGAAGATGTGTGACGAGTCTCGCGCCAAAATTCGTGTGCTTGATGGTCCTGTCGCCAATCATCCTGATCGCATTGTATGATTGGATTGTGCTCGTTTTGGTTTCTGGGGTTTTTGAT
Organism: Drosera spatulata; assembly: GCA_035668315.1. Taxonomy (NCBI): domain Eukaryota; kingdom Viridiplantae; phylum Streptophyta; class Magnoliopsida; order Caryophyllales; family Droseraceae; genus Drosera; species Drosera spatulata. Next base: position 473 of record JAOVYX010020476.1, on the reverse strand, counting down.
TGGTTTTGTGATTTATTGGCATCGTAGGGACTGTTTGGTATTTCTGCTAAAAAACGTGAAAACCAAAACACGTAGTAATTAATTTTTTTAAGAGGAATCTACGAACAGTTTTGTTTCATATGCTGGTGAAAAGGAATAAGGAAATTGAAACGATACCAAATAGGCCCATAGGATGTGTTTGTTTTGGGATAGGATAAGGTGGGATTATTAATCCCTGGAATAATAATCCTAGGATTAAACAATGTATTTTAATGTTTAGTTTTATGTTTGTGACATGAGAAGTGCTCTGGATTGGACTAATTAGTTCAATCCAATGTCCAAATGTCTCAAACAAATAAGGGATAAGATTATTTTGTATACAATCTGCTTATCTCATGAGACTATTAGTCCCGAGACTAATTAGTGGCATCCCTCTCCCCCCATTAATTAATCTCCTATACGGGGGATCAAGGTAGTCAGGTGGGATAAATAGC
>JAOVYX010020475.1:0-16990 GCA_035668315.1 Drosera spatulata | reverse complement strand
CAAATATATATGTATTAGCGACGGAATTTTTCCGTAGCTAAAATTTTCCGTAGCTAAAATGATATTTTTTTGTAGTGAACGGTAGCGTGGTGGTGGTTCGGGATGACGTCGTTGGTTGTGTGTGTGGTGTAGGTTTGGGTGTCCTGCCGATGAAGAGGGAAGGGGAGAGTGAAAGTAAAGTAAATGTGTGAAGGATATGAAATATTACTTTCTTCTTTGAAAATAAATTACGATAGCACACATTTTAAGGTTTAATTTAATACGGTCAAATATCGCATTTTACAAAATTGTTGAGACATTAATGATATATTAAGTTGTGAACTTTAATCCTGAATTAGTTTAAGATTTTTCTGACGTCGTTAAGAATAAAAAAATAATGTATCGAAATACGTGTCATCGTAATTTATTTGAGACGAATGAAATATTAATATAAAGATGTAGAGATTAAGATAAAGATTCTGATCCATTAGATGATAAATAAAGATTCTATAAAATATAAAAAAAAATTAAATGTATAAAATAAAAAATCTATTAAGAGATTTTAAGGCAAGTGACATGGTAACTTGTCAAACTTCATTTCATAGTAACCTGATGTTGAGATGATAAAAGGTTGGAGGAAACTTCCTCTCTGAAAACAAAGCCGCGTTTTCTCAAAAGTCCTTCCTGCAACAACCCAAATTGTCAAAGCAGTGGGCCCATACATTTATCAATACAACTGAGATTGATTTTTCAAGTCAATACAAGTAAATTCAGGCAATTTTCCGGTTTTCTCTTCTTTTCCTTCTTGTATTTCTGTACTGATGGAAACACTTGGTTCCATTTCATGCCACAAACAGATGTTGAAGAACAAATATAGTGGTGTGGTTCTTGCTTTCTATGCTGCATCTTTGCTATTTTAGCATGTAGTATATGCTATCCTAGAGATCATACTCGATGAGTTCATCTTTTGAAGCTTCTTTCAATGACACGCAAGACAGCATCGAGAAAGCGGGACGCGTTATAATCACTATTGGTATGAAGGATAAACTTTACTTCAATTTTTTTGTGAGATTTTCTGTGTGTTGTATATATATATATATATATATATATGAGTGTTGTAGAGGTCCCTTGCATGATCCAACTTTCTAAAAATTCTTGTTCTAGACGAAGTTGAGTAAATCATCAACAACGAAACCAGTGACAGAATGTTTGAATCAATCGAGATGTATTTATTTATAATCTGCATTTCTTTTCTTGTATGCACAATTTTACAAACATGATCTAACCAAAAGATTTTGCTTGCAGTGGTTGTATTTTTTATTTTATTTGGAATTGTAGTGGTTGTCAATCTCATCATTCACGTTATAAGATTTATCAAAGCTTGGAAGGATGGCGTATTGTTTTCTGCTCCATATGGTTCGTTATGGAACGAATGTGAGTATGCCATGGTACCGATGGGCGTGAAACAATTATATCAAAGAGTAGTTGATGATCGAAGAGAAAGTTCATCATCTAGCTCAACTTCTACTCGAGACTCCCAACTCGAACGAGGCGGGAAGGTGGACCAATTTCTCATAGACTTCAACAAGGAGAAGCCAGTTCGGTTCTCAGCCGAGCAGCTCGAAAGTTTCACTCGAGGTTACTCCCACAGGGTGGGTAGAGGTGGCTTTTCCGTTGTTTATAAGGGAGAGCTTCCAACTGGAGAGGAGGTTGTCGTCAAGTTGATGAACTATGATTCAGGTTTGTTCTCGAGTTTCGGTTCTTGTTTTACTTGATACAGCTAATTCATAACTCTACTAGATGCTTCAAGTATCTCATGAAAGTCTCCCGAGCACGATTTGAATCCAATCACCTTCCTTCTTGTGATCTCACTGATGCGACTTCTCAGTCGGTTTACAGACAAGTCAGTCAGCAATTTCCAACTAGGAAGAGAGCTTGTTGAGCTGATAGTTTTCTGATTGCTATTTGCCTTGATCTATGGTTTTGTATGCCAATGAGGATTGCCATTTGTATGACTTCTTCAGACGATATATACTTGTGACTGCCACGACAGGTTTATGATCCTTTTTTCTTTTCTTTTCGTACCTTAACAAGTTTATGTTCTTCGATTGCAGTAACAGTAGTCGAAAAACAATTCATCGCAGAGGTTGGCACGATAGGAATGACATACCACATCAACTTGATAAGGTTGTATGGTTTCTGCTTCACATCCGATACAAAAGCTCTTGTATATGAGTACATGAAGAACGGATCACTTGATCAGTTCTTGTTTGGCAAGCGACGAGGTGAGATCGGTTGGGATAAGTTGCATCCCATTGCCATTGGGACAGCCAAGGCAATCGCTTATCTTCATGAGGATTGTCAACAAAGGATTATTCACAGTGATATTAAACCAGAAAACATACTCCTGGATTCAAATTTCACTCCTAAAGTGGCCGATCTTGGAATAGCAAGGATGACTGATAGAAACAACGCTGGTTCTCTCACTGCCGATGGATGTACGTATCCTACAAACTAATTTATAGATATTTTACTTCATAGGCCTAGATTTTTTGTACAGCAGATAGCAGATAGACTCAACTCAATTATTAAAGGAGCCGTATCTTTTTCTTAATAGGTACTCAAAAATATGCCGCCCCGGAGGTGAGGGAGTCTGGAAGAATGTCACACAAGTCTGACGTGTACAGCTTCGGGATGACACTCTTCGAGATCATTGGCCAGAGAAACAATTGGGATGGCCAACTTAAGGGGACCAACCAAGAGTATCTACCACGGTGGGCATGCAAGATGTCAGAGCAAAATCGAATGCCGGAGATGATATATGCCTTGAATATACCAAAAATCTACCAAAGGATGGCTATAAAGGCCGTCTATGTTGCACTGTGGTGCATTCAGAGGATGCCGGAGGACAGGCCCATGATGAGCTCCGTTGTGAAGATGCTGGACGGCGATGTTGAAATTCCAGCTCCGGCAAATCCATTCCTTGATGAGATCAGGAAGTGGGCGCCCAACTTGTCGACTGTTTATTCAGAGGACCAGTCATCTGCGCCTAGCTCGTCTCTTACTTAGCAATTACGCTTTTGGCTTTCTTGCTGGGTCGAATCCTCAAGCAAGTGAAGGTTTACAAACTGTATAAACTTGTAGTTTTTCAAGTAGATTGTACATTATGAGCAAAACCAGGATCATACCATTCCCAGAATAGCACTTTGCAAGCAAAATATGAGCTCTGCTAAAAAATTGTGCTCAAAATGATCTGCTTTTGCTTTCGAAAGATGAGATGAGGGCAGACATTTATCAACGCACACACGTATTTAAGTATGTAATATTGATAGCATTTTTCAAGCTAAAGATGATGCACCAAAGTGGAGAACATTTTAACACAAAGAAACAGAACATAACCTCTTGTATACGCATATATAAACAAGGGCATGTAGCTCTATCTCATCAAAAGCTTCGCCAGTCGTATAAGATGTGATAATGTGTATTCGTAGATGATATTCAAACTAGAGAATGTTTCTATTCCAAGCTTCAATCTATCAAGTGCTGACTTTACAGGAAACATGCTAATATGTTAATCGTTAAATTTAAAAACACAAAGTTGACTGCTCCAGCAGGCAGCCACCCCAAAGTTTCTTTGTAGTAGTAGTATTTCCTATTCATAACACACAATTAGTTCTGTTTCTAGAGATAGAAAGATAAACAAGAAACACAAAATAAATGCTCTCTCCTCACAATTTCCATGAGCTGTGGAGTCGTGTTGGGCTTTATTTGCTGGAACTGAGAATTCCTAACTGCCCTTCTTCTCTTCTCATATCCATTCTTCTCATTCCTCCTTCATGTCTCTCTTCAAATAGTTCAGATACGTGAGACACTGGCGCCGCGGTTTATTTCTCTGTATCTGTATCGGTATCTGTACTAGTTATGGAAGGTTTGCGGTCCAATGGAGCTATGGAACATGTGAGGGTCAAGTACTCGAACCCACCGCCATTCTTGTTGAAGACGTTCATGTTGGTGGATGACCCTGCCACCGATGACGTGATCTCATGGAACGTCGAGGGGACAACCTTTGTGGTGTGGGAGCCAGTTGAGTTTGCGAGGGATTTGCTTCCGACTCTCTTTAAGCATAGCAACTTCTCAAGCTTCATCCGCCAGCTTAATACATATGTAAGAACGCATCAATGCTGTCATTAGCATACATCAACTCGTTCTTATTTGCCTAATTAACTTTCTTCCTCTTTCTTTTCTCTTTCGCGTCTTTACTAAGGACTCATAACAAGAAATGATTAATTAATGGTTAATGATATTGAGGATAACTTCATATCGATTCAAGAGCATTTCTCTGATCAATAATATTGACAACCAATAGTCGCTATAACCAGCAACCGATGAGGTCTATTTGTTGCCAACAAATCTGATCAGTCTCTTATCTGACCAAAATCACTGATCGATTAGACGATCAGCTGAGTCAATCCATCTTCGATTTCAACAACCACTTCTCCATGTTGTACGTAGGGGGTGATCATGAACAATCCTTTGACGTCAACCTTATAGTTAACAGATTATTTTACAACCAGTAAACTGAACTAGTGATCATCAACCTTTGTAGAGTACAGATTATGAGTTTTACATTGACGATATTATCGTCACTTGATGATACTATGCCTACAAAATGTCCTCAAATATCTAATAGGAAGCATATACCGAAGATTAATTAGTTGGACCACAATCTGTTCTTTGGTTTGATTAATAAGAACTATCAAAGCTAACAGTATCGGGTCAATATTGTTAATCTTATGATTATTTTATACTTTGTCAAGCTAATCGGATCACGAATGAACTTTTGAATCTCCCTCCGTCTTGGACAATGAAAGAGCTATCTACTTATAAAATTAGCATTGACTGACTTCATGACTAAACAACATAACTTAAAGAGACCAATTATGTACAGATACTATAATTAGCAGCTTTGGCAACACCTTATTTGTCTCAAAAACGTCACATGAACTAAACATGCTTAACATCACCTTATGGGCAGGGATTTCGCAAAGTGGCGACTAACAGGTGGGAATTCTGCAACGATAAGTTCAAGAAGGGCCAGAGAGAGCTGCTCTGTGACATTCATAGGAGGAAAGCATGGGCCAACAAACAGCAAAATAAACCTCCGAACAGGACACTGACTTCAGATGCAGAACCTGTGTATGTGAAGGACGGAGAAAATGATCACAGATCATCATCGTGGACCTCGTCTTCTTCATCCGATCAATATAGTGTTCTTGTTGATGAGAACAGGAGGTTGAGGAAGGAGAACGATACGCTGACCTCTGAGCTCATAAGTGCGAAGAACCAGTGCAAGAAGCTCCTTGACTTGGAGGCAATGTATAGCACCCGCTCCGAAGAAGATTGTGAAGATGAGAGGCCAAAGCTCTTTGGGGTAAGGTTGGAAGTAGAAGGAGATATGGAGAAGAGGCGAAAGAAAGCCGGCGTTTATAGGACTCGAAGGGTTCTATCTCAATCCTGAAAATAACTGGCAACTCCAGATGGAGACGGTATTAGTTTTAAAAAATCTAGAACCCTGGGATAACCACTGAAACAGATCCCATGCTTGTTCGCCTAAGTTGTAGGACGGACTATCTATGGCAATAACAGTATTTATTAATTATTATAAGAGATGAATAGTGTCAAGTGTTATCCTGTCATTGATATCTGTTATACTAATATCAAGACAAGTAATCTACAGAGCCAACTCAGTTCAGGCAGGATCATGTAACTTACATTAGCAATTGCTTCTTCTATTTATGTCATGAAACTGTATACAAGAGAATGCTTGAGAGTTGGCTCACCTGGTGTTTGCAAGCCTGATTGATTGAAGCACGGCTGCTACTCTCTCCCTTATATCCAACGCTAATCTGGTTCGTGAAGACATTTCATTTTACTACACCAGAAGCAACATGAATATGCACTCTTATCAACTTCAACAAGAATAGAGGGTCATCTTCAGACTATTGGATGCCACTTCGCATTTTCACCAGATCTTCTGGGCTAGGTAGGTCGGTCCGCCGGCTGCTGTGCAACAGACATCCACACAAAGTACAATCTACTGGATATTTATTTCAAGGGCATTGAACAAAAGCTGAGCATCAGGCTTAGACCTGAAAAACTGGAACTGGATTCACGTAGACTAAGTTTTCACCAATGAAGGATTTGGCATCGTAATCGCAGATTTCTTCATTACTGCAATTCGATACCTGAAAAGACGGCCAGGGATTCAAAGCTTTCCGGAATTTCATTGCCTGTACTCCCGAGCCAGGCAATAAGGCAGATATTGCAACAAAGGCTTCCCAAATGAATTTCCACAAACTTATCAACATTCATTGTGGTGCATGATCTGTTCCATAGAACATCTGTTTTTGTATACCAGTAATGCAATTGCAATCTAAAACTCAGTCACTGATGATATATGTACTTGCTAGAACCAAGCATATCAAATGAACTTTGATTATGTGTTTGAATAACATCTTAAACATGTTTGTCACAGCACACACATCATACAAACTGTGATGTTTTCAAAAATCATACAGATCCTGAAATCTCTATTAAAAAAACCTTACAGATATAAATAAGCTTTGATCATCATATATGAATCCGGAACATTAATCAACTGTCTTGAATGGGGACTAGTGGTAGTTTTCCTCCATAGATATCTGGAAGTTGGCTCTCATCGATGTCCGCAAGTAACGTAGACTTCAGCTTCTTGTTCTCCACAAAAACTATCTGTCATGATACAATAGAGATAACAAACTTCTTAGCACAACTTAGCTTAAGCTCAGTTATCTTGATACCATAAAAATTGGACTATACATAGACAAGAAGCAGCAGACGCCTGTTGGCTACTTCACAGAAAAGATGAACTCATGACCAGGTTCGTGCACTCAAGATTATACACAGTACAATCAGTATGCATTCGACAGATAGCCAACGGCTGGCTCAACTTTTGACAAAATGAAAAGATCACTGTGGTTTCAAGACATACCTTTTTCTTAGTGTTCTCGTCGATAAGTGGTTGCAGAAGCTTCCATGCTAACATAAATATATATGGAGGATGAGTGACGAAAACCTTTCCCATCCTCTCTGGGTAATAAGCTTCCATGATTGGTGCAACCGCATGATGAGCTTTCATATCAAGATTGGAGTATCCCCAGCCATCCATGTCCGCTATGAGAACAAACTTGTCTTCCCCTTCCGGGATCCTTGAAGATACCTTCTCCATACAATAAACTATAAATCGTTTGAATTCTTCTATGCTTTCATTCCCTTTCACAGGCTTAGCCCTCGCGCCAAGGCCAACAATTATTGGACGTCCTTCCTTATCATGTCCTTGCATGAACATCTTGTTCATAGCGAGCTGGTTTGGAATCTGGGATGGAGAGAAACCATCGCGAGGTACGAATGACCTCTTCCAGCTCAAGTAGTTTAAAAACATAGTTGAAGCCTTTTGGATATCATGATTGCGAGCACGTAAGAACCTTCTGATGGTCATGTCGTCCACATCCTTAGAAGAAGGATCCTCTTTCTCCACCAATGCTCTCATGATTTTTATCTTTACTCGCTCCTCCTCGCTGCTTCCTGGGAGATTATCATCAGAATCTTTGATAGGAACAATGAGTTGCTTGGACACCTCCATGATATTATTTCCCCCCCTTTGGCAAGAATGAACTTGGTGTACTTGATCTCCCTGCGTTATAAAGCAGTAGAGCTTGACCACTCCTGCGATAACCGTGTTTGGTAATTAAAGGTCAGAGATTCAAAACGTATTTGGACATACCGACATATGGTTGTGTCTACGGGTTAACTATATACAAAATAGAAGTGGTTCATTAAAGCAGTTGATTTCCTGTCATTATAAAGCAGTAGAGCTTGACCACTCCTGTGATAACCGTGTTTGGTAGATTAAAGGCCAGGGATTTGAAACTTATTTGGACATACCGACATATGGGTCGTGTCTACTGGTTAACTATTTACAACATAAGCTGTAAAATGAACAGAAGTCATTCAAGCATGTATAAACATGAGTATAGCTTAGACATTGGAGCTAGGTGCCACAATATTATTTAAATCATAAGACTTCCCCTCACATGAATGCTCTTACAAAGACTTGTAGATAATGCATTAAACACCACATACCAAGAGAATTACAAATTGTTGAGTTGTCAACTACTTCACGGCCCCAACAGATGTGTGCCATGAGAAGTCAGGGTCGATGGTCCCGGGATAGTGCCTCCGAAATCTCAACGGATTATCTAATATGATGTAGCCTCGTGTCTTTGTTATTATGTGAGTTGATCCTAACCCATGTTAGAAGATTTGGGGGTTTGTTTATCATATATACTCGTACAAGAACGTGTTCTCATTATAACGAGTTATAGCACTGCACCTCTGTATTTCTCTTCATGTAGTAATTTGCCATCAAGGTTTTTGGTGATCGTAGGTTTTTCTTCTGATACTCGGATTTTCTATTCAAATTTGCCTCTATATCTTCTCTTATGTGTATGTGTTTGGTTTGCAGGATCATCGATTGTTTCACAATCTTATTAGCCCCGATCACAGTCAATCTGATAACATGCTCTGAAACCAACTATGTAAAATGCTCAAGTTTAAGATTGTGGTGGAAGACAAACAACATTATTTGTATTTAACATGCTTGAAAGCAATGTTCAAGTTGTCTACATAAACCTTATTAGCTGGACCGAAGATGCTTAATGCTCTATATAGATTCAACCAACTACCCCCTCTCCTGATAACTAGGAAAAGGCTACATTATTCAAATTCTCCCCCAATCTTAGCACGGTCCAATCCCATTTATGGTGCTTTACAAATGGAGCCTTGTTTTTTGTTTTTTTTGTTTTTTTTTTTTTTTTTTTGATAAAGACAAATGGAGCGTGTTGCATCTAAATAGATGAATAAAATTTGTCAAAGCTCAGGTACGAAATCATTAATGACTTCCCTCGAAATCATTAAGGACTATCAAACTGAGTTCTTTGGTTGATTGAGAGGCTAAAGACAAGTTACTATGGCCATATGATGGCAAGCAAAGGGGTCAAGATGAAGGGAGTTGTTGTCGCCCCGAATCTAGTTGGATACACACGGTGAAGATATGAAACTCAAATCGATTTCTGCATTATGAACACACCTTCTTTTGCTACCTCAACAGTGGATCATGTATGACTGCTAAGACCAACAAGAGAATGTAAACTGATAGCTCCAAGTATGTTCTTTCAACCCGAAAGTACATAGCGCCAACCGCAAATCACTGGAAACACTGTAATAATTTCACAGATTTAGAAAGTTATCTAGTAAAAAGTTAGTAAGAATTTCTGGCATTAGTACGGCCTTTGAAGATTCCTTCATGGTTCATCCAAACAGAACTATTAGTTCGTCTACTAATTAAGAAACCAAATCTCAAGGTTTCCGAGTCATAACACTGGTAAGTTCTTGGGGTTCAAGGCCTGCAGGCTATCCAAAAAAAAAAAAAACAATCAATTCAGAAAATTCCCGGACAAGATTCTTCATGAAATGAACCTTAAGAGCTAATAAAGACTCTGTTCGAGATTTCCAAGTCACTTAACGTGTACGAACCTATCGATTTCAAGTTTTCCCGTTTCCTCTCTTTTCTTCTTTTAACAACTTCACTCCTGGTTTCATGGGCTTCAAGTAGCAAGCCTGAAGAGAAACCATTGCCTTCAAGACACTAACCAGCTTTTCCTCGATCTCAACCCCAGCCGGCTCGAGAACCCTCAGAGCTCGTGCAACTGCCTCAAATGTACTCATGCACCCTCCAAAGGGTTCCTTCCTAAGGATCAGTTCTGAATCAAATATGCTCCCACCAGCAACGGCAACATCATAGCTAAGACATACACAAGTTGCAAACTTTGATAGAAATGGGAGACTAGCGCTCACCATCTCCTTAGCATGCTTCCAAGTACCATCAAATACTATTAGCACTATAATCTTCGAATTAGCATCGGTTAATGTGGAATGCCAATGATCGATTTCTACCTAAGGCAGGGAATCATTTCCTGGAGAAAGACATGGATAGTCAAATAAGCAAGAGGATGATTTGATAATTTTTGTACTGACTACTGAGTAGGAGGTATATCCCAATCTAACACAACAAAACCCAATGGAAGAAAAATTGGATTCATGTAACACAATGACTTCTCATTGGTGTAAAAATGAAAGACCGATTAATAGATTAGAATCGAATGAATGGTAGAGTTGCCGCATTATTCTTTTCAATACCTCGGAGCACCTTCCCTTCATTTAATCATACCAGCAAAACCTACAATTTCTAGACTTGAAGCATGAGATTGTGAATATCTCTTCACCTTCCTCTCTCGTTTTTTTTCCCGGATAAGTCTATACAAAGCAATGCCACTCTGAGGCCATAATTGGAATCTCAAACACCGCTCACCTATTCCACATGATGAAAACTATATGGCAATTGGGTACCCTATGAAAGGGCCATCAAGCGGCATGACAATAAGTGTACTACATTCTTAGCCATGAATAGCACAATCAGAGCCGAGCATACCACCAGGAGCTTCTACTGAGCATAGTCTAAAACAACCTGCTTTTGGCCCTGTTTCCAATATTGGTTTCCCACCAAACCCTTCACATGGCTTTAGTTTCAACCTTTAACCTCTGGCGTTACATTGTGATACAAACGTGTAATCAAGAAATTCACACATGAAGAAGCAATGGACAATACACCCTCGATTGACAATAAACACAGAATAATCCATAGTTCATAAACCACCCTAAAACCCTTACCAGGGAACAAGAGCACGGCCCTCCGTCCCCCACCAGAGCCTTCCACGGCCTCCCCGTAAATCTCATCAAGCACCTGCGAGTCGCCGAGGCGAAGGCGCCGTCCAACCACGACCTCACAGTCCCTGAGGCACTTGACGAGAATAGGAACGGTAGCGAGCTTATGCTTTTGCTCGTGCGGGTGGTGCAAGACGACGATCTCCGTCCTCGTCGGGATCGGCTGCAATGGGAGAAAATTGCATAGACAGACGCTCGCCGGTCGACCGCATATGCCGGGGCAGAGTTTGCGGGTGGGTGTGGTGGCCGGGTCGAGGCTGGGGAGGAGTCGACGACGCCATTTCTAGGGTTGTGAGGAAAGACACAGAGCGGTACTGAACATGTATGACGCCGAGAGCAGTTGATCCGGGGGCAAAGTAGACTGAAGGCTCAGTTTCAAACTGCGCTTTCTTACTCTCAGGATGTGGAACATAGCAATCGAGTTGATTGATACCACTCCCTCCCTGTCACCAGTTTTATCGGTTTTGGTTTTATCCGCGGAGTGATGTAAAATTTGATAAATATGTAAAGATGATTTTATGTAATTTTTTATAATTATCATAAAATATTAATGATCGGATAAATTATATAGTTCAATCTAATATATGTTGCGAGACGATTAGACTTGATTTGATATGAAAACGATATTTATATTCATACGTATAGAGATTTATACTTATGCATATAGAATAATACAAAATACGTATATATTATAAAGTTTATGGGACAAAGAGAGTAATATTTAGTATCAAATACTCTCTCTATCCTATAATTCTTATAACACTTATTTATCTGAGTTGTCCTTAAAATACTTGCAATTTTTCTATTATGAAACGTTTTTATCTATTAAAAAATATAAAATCAATCAAACTCAGTTATCGTACATCCATTATCTTCTCTCACGATTATTACAGTAAATCTCACTGTTATTAAAAAAAATTCTTTCTTCCTCAAATTTTATAAAAATTCAACATACATATATAAATTCTCATGTCTGATCAATTATTGCATAAATTATGGGATAAAAAAATATAAATTTATATATATATATACCAAAGTAGAGTGTGAGGGGTTACACGCTAAAGTAGATTACATGGTCCAATTCTCACCCCTTCCTCCGTAATGTTTATACACCAATGAAACTGAACCATAATTTTTCTTTCGACAATCAAATAGAAGGTTGTTTCTCAAAAGTCCCTACTAGAGACTCAATTATTTCTGTATACCTGCAGACACTTTCTGAACTACTGGCGCCTAATGCAAGTGTTTGGACAATATCTTCCGGCAATTAGACTGTAGAAAACGAACCGATGATCCAAAAAGCAATAGAGGCACACTGTAAACAGAAAATCGGAGAGTTTCCCAGTCTGTTTATGTCCTGTAGAATGTAGTTTGTGCTAGAGCCTGAAGCAACTTGCCCTGAAGTAGAAGTCAACATGACAAACCTGTCACAGAACAACCAGATAAATGGGGAACACATGCTCGATACCTCCTCTCCCTGCTTCCAAGCATTATGAACATAACCTCATAAATTTTGAATCTCAAAACAGAAACATATCCTTGAGGTAAAGATAATCAATATTGAAGCACTGAAGCAAGATCAAGCCAAAGATTTCATTGCACGAAATCAAATACTGTTGCATAACTTAAAGAGAATCAACAGGAAAATTGCAAGCAAATCTTGAAACAATACACAATTCCTAATCCTAAGAGTTGGAAAACCAAAATGGAACGCTGATGAAGCTAAATGGTGGAAGCCGATGTTGGCAAACCATCAGATGGCAAAGTAGGACTGTCCAAATTGCACTATTTGGTTCCCAGATGCAAAGCATACATGCTGCATGTGTGCTCCACGAAGGGAATAAAATGTCACTGATGTTCCAGCATAGTAAACATCGCATAGTCAGAAAATGAGCAAATATTTAGTCTTTGACGCTCCCGCCCCAATGGCAGGACATACTTGGGATCAATCCTCGTAATCTGAAAGTAGGAAATCTTGGATTTGAGACCTGCATTTTTGTTGTTCTGAACGTTAATTCCCGAGTCCAGTGGGTAATGCGCATTCATGTGTGGTCTCGCATCAGTGGTTGATGGTCATGGTTTCACATCCTAATAGAAGCAATGGCAATTTGATTGACCTTTTTGTTGTTTTTGGTTCTCTATACAGGTTTGATAAAAACAAAAAAAAAAAAAAAGTATGATTGAATGTCGAGAATACCATAGGTACAGTAAATGGACATGATAGAATGTTGAGACTACAATGGCCACAATATAATATAATATAACATACCATAACATAACATAATATAATATAATATATCGTACTACCCAGTTATTTTTAAGCACGACAAACCGCGTGAAACCATTTTGATGACAAATAGTATGACGAAAAATCAATCAAATAAAATTAATCTAACATCTAGCATATATCTTAACCGATTAAAATCTGATAGTAATTTAAACTAATCTAAACTAAATATAAACTTTTTAATCTATTTAATATATATCGTATTAACAAATCATTTTTAAGCGCGATAAACCATTTCGATGGCAAATGCTATGATGGGGCACTCTTGTCATTTTAAGAATTATCAATTAAAAAAATTAAAACCAATTAAATAAAATCTCATCTAACATATATCTTAAATAATTAAAATCTGGTAATAATTTCAACTAACCTAAACTAAATATAAACTTTAATATCTCAAATCTAATCTAATATATATATCGCATTACCTAATCGCTTTTAAGCGCGACAAATCATTTCGATGACAAATGATATGACGGATCATTATTGTCATTTTTAAAAAATTACGGTTAAAATTAAAACCAATTAAATAAAATCATTATTGTCATTTTAAATAAAATCAATTAAAAAAATAAAAATCGATAATAAAATATAATCTAACATATATCTTAACTAATAAAATTAAAACAACATCCCGATTTCTTTACTCATCAACCACCTTTATGAACATAATATATATCAAAATCTAATCACCATGATTCTACATGATAAAATTCTAAATTAAAAAATAAAAATCATATCTAAATCTAGTAACCAGATTTTATTTTTTTATAAATTGTTAAGTTTTTAACTTACCTGAACTAAATATAAACTTTAATGTCTCAAATTTAACACAACACATTTGAATCATATAAAAAATATAAAATAAACATATATACAAAATCTTTCACAAACAAATAATTATAAACAATCGTAATAATCTTATATATGAAATCCTCATTTAGTATAATAAAATAATACCTTTATCACTATTGTTTAACACTATTATTTCTTTATAATTTTTCATCCCGTGCGCGCACGGGACATTCTAGTATATATCGTATTATCCAATCTCTTTGGATGACAAAGAGTATGACTAGACATTATTATCATTTTGAAAAAATCAATTAAATAAAATCTAATCTAATATATATCTTAATCAATTAAAATACAATATCCCGATTTTTCCTTTCATCACCCACCGTATATTAACTAAAAAACATAAAAAAAATCTAATAAAAAACAAAAAACAATATAACTTTTATTAAACAAAACTAATCTAATATTTACAATCTAATATATATCCAATCGTTATGATTCTATCTTAACTAAAAAATTAAAACAAAACTATTAAAAAACTTATACGAGAACCATCAACATCAATCTAAGATATAAAAATATCAAATCTATCTCAATAGAGTTGCACAAAACTTTAAACTATAAAATATTTGAATTACAAAAATTTAAATGGATAACGTGGAAATTTCAATTTATTTAAATAAAAAAACTTAAAAACTTAAACTAACATAGATATTTAGATTCCAAAAATATATTTATCTTTTATACAATAACTTTCATAAAAAAAAATAATTATATGGTATGTCATCGGATAATATCACGTAGATTAATTATTTAAAAACGCAAATATAAATGATAATATTTAGAAAGGTCATTTACTAAATTAAAAAAAAAGTTAAAACAAAAATCAAAATGTTCAAAAATTATCTATTCAAAATAAAATAAAAAATAGATCGAAAAATTTTTAAAAGAAAAAATAATACACAAAGTTATCTATATCACATTAAAAAACAAAAACATAAACTAAAAAACAAAATTCTTTTAAAATATAAATTTACGAAAAAATAATCTATCAATTTTTTAGTGACAGTCATTTAACACCATTATTTAATTCGAATTTTTCATAACGTGCAATGCACGGGACAATATTCTAGTTAAACACTAATACTCAAGAAGTTCATGCATTTCTTGGCCCAAAATTGTCATTCTCCACATTCAGGGATGAAGAAAAACAGCCGGTCCAAGAAAAACATGAGAGTCATGTTGCCAATACTTACCTCAATAATTTGTGGGAGGAAGTGCTTTCGACATCAACCTGAGACACTATCGGATCGGGCAGGAGGGAGTAGAAGTGCTCCAACGCAGGCGGATCATGAGGAAGAATCTGGAATCTGCAGCTTGAACAGCAGTCATCTGCAATTTTCTGACTAGGATCTCCATCAGCTGATCCACATGAACTCTGAACATCGGATTTGTTGAGTGGGCTGTTACACAGCGAACAAAATGATTCTGGGAGCGTCGACTCGTCAGGCGTAAGATTGAACTTCCTTTGACGTCTATTGGTTGCTAAACGAGAACTGGGGTCATCATCATCTGGAAGCTTATTGAAGTCGAAAAGGGTAAGCTTTCCAACCGTTCTCATGATTGTGCTCTCTCTAGAAGGATTTTCTTCCTGAACAAAGGTAGATTGTAGTTAAAGGATGCACATCGTGATCCATGCAAGCAAACAATGTCAAACTTCAACTTGCACACTCGGCAAGCAGTTGACCGACGAGCTATCACTTGATGTCCAGTATTCCTGCACTTACCGGAAAAACTTTGACCTCCAACGTGGAGGTTGAGTTGTTAGATTAGTTAACATAAACGTTGGGTTGTTAGATTAGTTAACAGCATGACACATTTGGCTATATTCTTAAAATCAGAACTGTCCAAAAAATAGATCTTAAAAGTGGTACCAACTCATGGGCCTCATTACACTGATAGTTGATAGGTTAATTCCTATATCAAAGATTAGGAACGTTACCTGCAATAATGAGACAAATGATGATACCAATGCATTTATGCCAAATGAAGGAGTTTTAACAATTTCTACCGTCTTTAATCTGCCCTGTCAAGATAACTTCAAAAGATTAGACGATCATGCAAAATTTGCAGCATATGCTACGCAATAGCAGTTTTTTTCCCTTTGGAAAGTTAAGAGTCTAGGTTAGATATCAAAGATGAACGTCAAAATGGCAAAACTTTAACCAAAACAAAAGAAATATATAAACTTGATGATGTACCCATCACGGTGACAGAGAGCGCTAAGCTCTTGCGCAAGACAATCACGCAAAGGGAGCAACACTGGTACATTCCATCTTGCATCCACATATTGAACATCTGCTGGTAAAGAATAGCCCCGTCCCTGGCAAGTCAGAAATTCATCTTCATAAATCTTGAAAATAGTAACATATTCCCCTAAGATCTGACTAAAAATTCACAGAACAGCACAACGAAGTAGGATATCCCTCCTATGAAAGCATCTAAACAAACCTTGACGGTCTCTGATATGGCATGGCAAGCAATCCTTGATGTACAAGATCCAGTAACCAATTTGCTATAGCCATTTTCTTTCGCAACCTATAGAACACATACAACGTCTAGCTTAAAATTTAAGACACAAGCAAGCTCCCTCATAAAACCGCAAGAGATTGCAAATTCTAAAACCTTCTGCAAAGCTAACATTCGCATATGCAACAGAAGATCTTCTTTCCCAGTATCATCACTAACAGCTTCAAGCAGCTTCTTCAGCCTCTCCCTTCCATCATTGATATTCGAAGAGTATATACCTTCTATTGGAACAACATGCAGCGCTTTTTCTGGTGGGCTCAAATCCGAGACAATGGACTTAATTTGTTCGATTGCATCAGTTATTTGGTCAACAGAATCCGAGCGAAATGAGTTTTCATCAACAAAGGCAACTCCAACACCAAACACGGGCAACAGTTTATCCCTACTCGCATCAAAGTTCTTTTGTGCCTTGTATTGCATATCATGCACGAATTGCAAGGCTACTCTGAAAAGAGA
>JAOVYX010020474.1:0-16990 GCA_035668315.1 Drosera spatulata | reverse complement strand
GTAGGAAAATGAAATTGCAACATTTTGAGAAACAATGTGACATAACAATTTTAAGTTCAGTGATGTAATTTGCAAAAGGTTGACCCACAAAGACAGGACTAAAACAAGACTTGACCAGCAATTCAGACACAAAAAGGAGTACCTTGTGAGCTAAACCACTGTGGAAAAGTTTACCCGTCACATGGAGTTTCCATGGGATCATACCCCCTGTGCCAATACAAGGTTGTTTATCAGCAGTGTCAATCCAGAAACTGCATAACAAGAAACTCAGTCAAACTTAACATACTAAAACTAGTAGTTAAATTATAGGTCAAGGAAACAGAGTTCACATACAGAGGACCGCCCTTCAGCTTATCAAGCAATCCATCCTTGACAAGTGCGTCAATGCCCACACCAGGAATCGATGAATTTTCTTCACTGGCTATAAAAACAGCTACCACAGTCGACTTCAGCTTAGGCCTAGTCTCCCCTAGTTTCCTCATCAGTTCTGTCACCAAGGCAACATGTCCCAAACAATCAGTAGTTCCTCGACCTTGAAGTTTATCTCCATCGATGCCCAAGGAGAATGGATCAAAATCCTGCAAGTAAATTAACCTAGAGATTTACGTTAATTGTCCTACAAAAGCAATATCAGAGGCTAGACTATCAGTAAAAGATAAAGGTCCCTACAAGAGGGAACTGTGGTGTCCATCCCGAATCAGTGTCATGCCTTTAATGTTGATTTAAAAACAAGCATGAATTTTGATTTTCGATAAAGATTAGTACACGGTGCTTACTGCCATTAACACATGTAGACATATTTGCCATTAGATGTGGCTTACCTACAAATTTGATCCCCTGATCAAAATTGATGAGTTCAAACCCTCCCACTCTCCCATTGATAATCATTTGAAGACATTTTAGACCCAACTGCAAGACACTACTTGAAACTTCACCATGTGTTTGAGCAATACATAGATGTGATTCTTGAAACTTGATTCTTGGTGAAAGTGTATGACTCTTGGAATCAGGTGTCTTTTTGTAAGTTTAAAATGGTCGAAAAAACAAAAAGAAAATGCATTAAAGAGCTTCCAAGGATTTCTTTTTTAAAGACTCCTATGCAAAATACTAGTGAGACTAAACAAGAAAATGATAAAAATACTGAAGAGAACATACACCAATAGCATCGTGTTTTTGTCCTCGTTCCAATCAGTGTGTAAACTTCAGATGCTGAATACTCGCAAGCATGATCATACACACCCGATTCCAGTAAAATTTATCATATGCTCAGATTTTATTTGAAAAAAACTGAACATGTTTACAACCATGTCTTTGACCATCACATAGAGGCAATTCTGGGAACCTGATATTTGCTCTTTTGTGACCATTAGTGATGGAAAAGACTAATTAACATCATGCCGCCATCCTTTTCAGTTTGGAAATCTTTGGATGCTAATTGCCCTCAAGCATGATCACACACACCCAATTCCAAACGAATTTCCACATAGAAACCACAACATCAAGCTCAAAAAGAAAACAACAAAACAGCGAAAGAATCAGATACCCATTCACTGGGATTCGCGGTGACGACATCCATATGACACCCAACGAAAGACACAACCTTCCCCTCCTCAGTCCCAGGATACTCGACGATAAGATTCCCTCTCTTGGGCAAATACGTCACGTGTTTCACCACCAGTGGCCCGCCTCCGGTGGTGGTGGAAAAGGGGAGAAGCAACTCGAGCAAGTTGTTCACCACTCTGTCCTCCTCCGGGATCAACTCCGGCGGGTTGTTCTGCAAGTACTTCGCCTCTCCGATCAGTTTCCTTAAAAGGGATATAAACGAGTCTTGATTCAGGGTTCCGATTGCTTGCTTCACGGTCGTAGCCATGGCGGCGGCGGCGGAGGAGGAGAGACGATGGCGTGGGTTTGGGTGCGAGCGGGGAGAAGGCAGAGACTCTGACTAAATGTTACGATGGTGTCCGTCCCACCTTAAATGTTACGTGACCATGACACACGGGATTTAAAAAAAAATATTAAATTTATATGAATTTTGATAAAATAAAAAAAATAAAAAATATTTTTTTATATTAATAGAATTTATCATAATATTTGAAAAAAATAATAGATATATTGTAACAAATGAGAGTAATTTATTTTTTTAAATGTTGATAAGTTATAAAAAAAATGATTCTACCTCCGTCCCAAATTAATCATATCATTTCGTCACGTAGGCAAAAAAAGATTTTTCAGTTGTGAATCGTCTGCAGGATAATGTTTTTTTTAAATTTATTGTGAAACGTCAAAATACCTCAACTTACTTACTATAATTATAGACCAACAAAATTTCTGAAATATATCATTCAATATCAAAATATAATATATCAAAATACATATTGAATAATACAGTTATCGCGTATTATTGTAATCCAAATAAAATATTTATAATAATTAATAATTAATATTGGACGAAGGATGGGGAAGAAAAGAGGAGAGAGAAATATACAATACAATGATTACCGATATTTCATCATGGAAAAAATAGTATTTAATCCTCCTAAAGTAATGAACCGTGATATATAACCCCCATCAAATTTAAAAACATTCGCTTAATCCTTATATCATAAAATGAAATCGTATTATTTTAGTACGAATATACATTAAAGGATCATATGTATATATTTTTCACTAATTTTTAAAACAAATTGAATTATTTTGACACGAAACACTATTGAAAGAAATTAATAAGAACGTCATCTATATATTTTAAAAATTTAGAAGGATTATATATCATTGTCGAATAATTTAAATGGGTTTTATATTCTTTTCTCTTCATTTTCATTTTGATTAAGGTTTGGTTGGTTGATTTCTGGGACTAAAAGGTGACGTTTAAGGAAATCAATGAGGGTTTTTAGGGTAACTTGCCAAATCGAATAGCAATTTCGTGTCGGTATAAGAAAGTAGGATGTTGTTTGTATGTTGACCAAAAGGAAAGCCATTTGGTATTTGCATTTAAGCAACTAACAGCAAGTCAACCCTATGTGTAATTATTCTCATAAATAAATAAAAACATGTGTAATTATTATCATTAATTATAAAACTAGCACTTCAACTGGTTTTATTTTACATCAAAAAAGGTTCTATCTTAAATAAATTTTTCCTTGAACTTGTATTTGTTGATTTATCTAACATAATATAGATATCGATGTTATTTTATATAAATTTCTCATCAAAATATGTAAAACATCATAAAAATTTTAAAATTATGTTGAATTATTTTTTCATTCAATTTTTCTATTTTGATATTCAATTAATTTTATCAAATATATTCTAAAATATTTTCATTAAGTAAGTAACTATATAATCTTTAAAGTTTTTTTTAAGTGAGAAAATTTAAGAAAATAATCATCATTGATGATGTGACGAGAATAACTACACCTAACTTTGGTGTCAAATATAGAATCAGCTTTAACTCACTTCTATTTTAGCACGAGATATGGTTCATGGTTGAAGCTCTGAGACCAATGAGATGCTTGTGGACCTACGCACCATCAAACAATCAACGATGTTAGCCGAGGTCTGAGGCTTCAATCTCGGAAACCCGCTCCGACGATCAACTCAATGTTTGTCGGAATTTGTAGAAAGAAAATAATTGTGTGGAGAGTAAATGAGAAAGAGGATACCTTGAATTGTGTGCTAACAGTAGAATTCATAGGTATTTTTATCCAATTGGACGGACTTTTTATCGTATGGACCTTTACCCTTCATGGGCCTTGATGTGGAGAACAGAACTCTTTGTTCCTTTGAGTTGGTCACGAGTCGTCTAATCTTAGAGAGTAAAGATGATAGATTTTGACAGGTCGATTTTAGGTCATAGATCCGCTAGGTCCTTCCTAAGTTGACCATTGCCTTCACAGGTCTACCATAATCTTCTTGGATTGACTATGACCTCCTCGGGTCAGTCCTGACCTCCTTAGATTGATCTCCTCATCATCAATCAATTGACTGTTGATTTGACCATCATTTGTCCACCAAGTCTTTAATATTAACTTCATCTGATTAAACCGAAGATTTTGAATGGAGAATTTCGTTTTTAGAGAGTTTCAGATATATTAGGCCGATTTGTGTTGCCTTTTTCAAGGGTACTTCAAACCTTTTCGGAGTGGGAGAGGTTGATTCCTATTGATCACAATTCATGGGTTTCCTCTCTATTCTGACCTTCATAATGAGATTGGAACATTGGGCTCATTTAGGACTTGATTTGAGCTCGTTCTGTACTTGGTTCGAGCTTGACTCGAGTTCGGTTCGAACCTGTTCTAGAGGCCCGACCTGAAAGCTCCCTAGGTCGACTCTAACCTCCGTGGTGCGAGATTGTTTTAGGGTCCCGATCTAGGGATTCCCTAGGTCGTTGTCGACCTTCCTTGCTCAGGGGTCCATCTTGTTGAATCGTTTCACCTTCCTCTCATTATGAGCGCCGATTTTTTAACCGTGTGAACATGACAGTTCCTCTATATATATGGGGCTTGCTGAAAAAAATTCACGCTTCTCTCTCATTCTCCTCTCTTTTCATCGCCTCCTCATCGACGCCGCCGTCGTCTTTCGGTCACCCCTTGTCCTTTTCCGTCATCACTCGATCACCACCGCCATCGTACTGCCTCTTTCTTTGATCATTTTCTTTCCCCCTTTCTTCTTTGCATGTGTTCGTAGCTTTTTGAGGGCTTTAATCCGAGTGAGGAGGAATTGAACGAGGTCGGTTGTGAGAGCTTAGCTAATCCTCCTATGTCGGACCATGGAAACCTTAGCGATGATCTCTTTGGCTCCAGTGAGAGCTGCGCAACCTTGCTCCAACGAGGGAAAGAGTGGGAGACAGGGCAGGGGGTCCATCCAAGCCGTCGCCACCGACCCTCCGAAGTCGTCATCCGACCTATCGGAGTTGAATTCTAATCAAGGGGATAAAGACGACGTCGTAGCTCCCCCAACGACGAGGTAGCCTGCGTCCTCTGTCCTCGCTTTTGAGGATGCCGAGGTCGGGTTCAACATGCCTAGGTCGTCCGACCTGTGCTGTTGGAGTCCGATTTGCCTCAGGTCGGTGATGCCAGCTCTTCCGTCCTGCTCACAGAGAGGCAATGTCGAGATCTATCTCGATCTTCATCTACCGACCTAAAGTCCCGAGTTTGTATTTTGCGGGCCACAAATTTGGTGGTTGTGAGTGAGGACAACCATATTCCTTTAGGATTTTGCTTTATTCTCCCCGAGGCGAGTCAGCGAGCCTGTCACTCCTTTCCACCCACTCGTCTCCGAGACCACTCATCTCGTCATTTACCCGGAGATTTTGGAGGCGGGCCAGGCTTACATTCCCGCTCCATCCCTTTTTCATTTTTTTTTTCACTTTTGTGGGGCTTGTCTTGTATAGGTTGGTTCCCAACTCGATTCAGATCGTATTAGGTTTTTACCTGATATGAGTGGAGTTCGGGATTATCAGGAAAAACATCCGCCCTGAGATCCTTATGAAGATGTTCATGATCATTTTTTCAAAAGTCAGCGACCGATGACATCTTCGGGACAAACCAAATCACAAGTTGATCGACAAACTATAGGAGACCAAGAAGATGTGAAAGGTCCATTTTTTCTGATGACCCGACCTGATAGGACGACCCGGGACATTCCGACCTGCTAAGATTACCAATTTTCCTCGATAATTCCAAAAAAAAAGGACAATGATTTTCCTATTTAGTCCATTTCACTAAAAATACAACCAATCTATTTTTGACAATTTTTGAGACTAAGATTATCAAAATACCCATCATTTTCATTTTATTTCACATCATCATATTCCATTATCATTTTTTTTTCTTTTTTCTTTCCCTCATATATACAAAGACAAGGTTGTCATTTTACACAAAATTCAACTTTTTCATTATTCCACCTGCAAGATTTTTGGGTTGCATCATTTTACCCAAATGGAGTATTTGTTCAATTTTTTATCTTCATCATAAATACATGATAAAATGTTGGGAGGTGATAAATGGGTTGGCTGTGTAATCTTAACCACCCAACAAAGATCAGCCCTCCATTTGAAAAATGAACAGTTTGATTAAATTCAAATTCATCCCTATCCGATAAAAATAATCCCAGATATTGGGATAAATTATCCCGGATATACAAAAAAAAAAAACTCCTTTCGGGGTTCTTTTTCTCGGAAGCATAAAAAAATGCCTTCCGGGAAAAAAACCCCTGAAGACCTGACATTTTTTTGAATCTTGATCGTCCATCTCACAAATGAACGGTTAAATAATGTTGATTGTATAATCTTTCCCAGCCAACGTATATCATTTATCATCATCCAATATTGTATGTTATACTTAAATTTTATGTTAATTATTTTCAATGAAAAATATAATATGACATAATTATTATGTTATTATTACGTCACGGTTCGATAACGATTTGATCACGGTTGAATCAGTGATCCATTCGACTTTCCGGGTTATTGATTACGACAACTTTTCGATAGGGAATACACACACTCATTGTGAGTGAAATGAAGACTACAAAAGAAGCATAATGAGTAATTCAACATCGATTAACATTTGAATAAAAATAATTGATCAGAACTTAACATATAAACTCAAAAAGGGAGGGAAAGAAAAAAAAGAATGAGCATAACATATTACGAAGTACATGAAAAAGTAATACTCCGTCCGTCTTATTAAAAATATAATATTTTGAGTTGATATTATTTAATACACATTTTAACAAATTTCATTTTATCATTAAACAACATACAAATGAAAATTTATTTCATCCAGATTATATTAAATAAATAAAAAATATTATTAATGTTTCACGAAAATTTTATAAAAAAAATCATTTGATTATCCCGTAAAACGGATCAAAATTCATCTCGATATATATACACAATCAAATTACTGTAACGTTTATGGGATGAAAGAATAGAAGAAACTACGAAATATGTCCTCTATTTTAACCGAGGGTCCCATGCTGCGCACCTCGGGTGTTTCCCGCTAGTCTAGCTGGACCAGGTTGTATCAGATCGAGTACGAAGCTATACCACTAGTTAACACATACACAGATGACCAACATATTTCGAAGAGTTTTATTTAGCCATCCCGAAGCCTGACCGCATCACCAATGTGTTCAGGGAAAAACAAAGAAACACCGAGAGTAATAATAAGCTTGACAATGATGAACATTTTGATTTCACGGACAGATCTTGCCTAATACAAATAGTTTAGTACAGTGATTGAATAACTCCGACTCTAGGCAACTGCACGTTCCTGTAATTTGTTGCACTGGAATGAACGAAGAGAGCAGAAATGGATCACAAAGATTGTAGTCATGCTCAAGTCCATCCATTCCCATGAACAGCTTTGATGCCACTTGACGGAGGGTCACAAGGGGACGATTGTGCTTAATAAGCAGTCACTAAGAGGACAGCGCATCAGTGGTAAGGAGCCTTTCAACTTCATCGTTAGCCTCAGCTTGCTGTCTCCACCGCTGTATCATGCAAACAAAAAGAGCTGAGAACGTGAATGGGAGAAACTATAGGAGCATTTAAGTTTGGGCATCCGAACAAGATAAAAGACTTCGAAACGCATTGAATTTTAAGAAGAATAACCACTATTATTAAACTGATCAAGGCGCGAAAAAAGAATTCAAGTCCTAATGGCACTACACTTCGTTGCTTAATCCAAGTATAGCTTCATGTTACATTACACACTTGTAGCAGAAGACCGAAAGCATACCTCTTCAAGATGTTCCAAGTCCATGATTTGCTTTATTTGCTTGGCAATGATTCCCTGCACATTGAAGATAACCATGCTGGAACTTGTCAACGTCGCGAAGAATGAGCCTTGTCAGCAGTGCAATGTGTAAAGGAAAACGAGGAAGTGCACCGCGTTGCTAGCAGCTTCAGCTGCTGGAACATCAGTGTCCAGTTCCACCTCGATTTCGATCATGGAAGAGATCTGGTAATGCAGGAACATAATGAGACTGATAGATATAAGCAGTCACTGACCAAAAGCATGTGAATTGGAACATAACATACCCTCACATAGCTATCCATCAGTTTTATTCGCCTTTTGAGAGAGCTTTCTAAGTTTTCACGTACTCTTCTCACTTTAGTTCTCCGAGCACTGGGAGGAGAAAATGGTTATCAAGAATGACTAAGAAAATATATCTTGTGACCGTTCATTATCACAATAGATAAGTTAAGGGCACCTGCAGTTATTTAAAGCAGCCCTTTTACGGGAATATCATGAGTTCATAAATACTAAGAGACGAGAGACTCTTACCGATAAGAAGGTTCCCCGACAGCAAAAATTTTATGCTCCAACTGATGCATCCGAGCCAACAATTGGACCTGAGGGTGCAAAGAAAATTAAGATTCTCCAATGCACTTCAACTATTTTGTGGCCCTTCCCGTTTTCACAAGTTTCATGGTTTTGCTACATATACTCAGAGATAGAAGAACAAAGATGAAAAGAAAGGAAATGAACATACCCACATAATCCCCCAAATATAGGGAGTGGGGAGGGCACCCCTATATATAGATAAGGTGATGTACACAATCTTATCCTTATTTTTAGAGAGCTTATTTTCTGATGTCCTAAAATGTCGAACTCCTGATCTCACGATTAAGAGAGGAGCAATTTATCACTAAAAACAAAGATGCCGTAACCTAATTTTACATTCTACTACTCAAGGGACTGTCTATCCTTGTCATGCAATTGTTTATCTTGCAACAAGAACCAACACGTTCTCCTTTCTATTCTTTTCCAACCTCTAAAAAGATTGTAAAAAGTCCGAACAGGTGCAAGCAAGAACTAGAAAAGATTCCTATGTTTCACTGAACAAGCAACTGGAAAAAGTTTATTATCGTTTGTTCAACTTAGTAAGCTCTTCCCCGAAGACCATCAAGTTATTTTTCCTAGTCGAGTGAGCAAGAGAAACCATGGCAGCCAACCAATGAAATATTTGTGCATGTCCACCATGGAAGCTGAATAAAGTCGGAATGAACAAACATTTTAGCATGGACATATGAAGATCATCCGTTACCTCATTTTTAGCAGCCTCCTTAAGGTCTACTAGATGAGATTGAAGGGTATCATACTGAGCCAAAAGTTCCTGCTTGATGGCAATGACATCAACTGATCTCTGAGGAAGCTGGAACAGACAAAAGAGTGGGTAAGAGATCACAGCCATAAACAACAGTGTTTCCTCAATTTTTCCACTCCTTTTCAGTTGTCCCCATTTTAGTAATTTCCAGCATTCTAAAAGAAAGAAGTATTGCATATGACGTCAAAATGGAGCAATCTATTGCAAATTTTGATTAACTTTCCTTTATTCCCGGTTCCATTTTGAGGATAATGATATTTGTTGGGCAAATTGTTGAAAGGTACCTATTACAATTTCATCTACATTTTAGGACCAGTGAACTATAATTATCGTTTTGTGCACTATAGATCATATGTGTGTGTATACTGCAGTTTCACACACATGAACTGACAAAAATCAAAATATGTATCAAAACGTAAGTGAAAATTTCATTAGGTATTTTAATATAGTTTTTCTTATTTGATTTGTTGTTAATGTATATCATATTATGGGCTTTCGACCTTCAGCACAAACTTTTGTTAGAATTAGTTCCTTCACAATATTATTATGTACCAATACTTTGTGTTATAACACATACCTAACAATCAGTCAACAGTGAGACCCATACATTGGTTACATTAATTATGGCCCAGCCATTACTAATGATAAATCATGTGTACCTAGCCACCTGAAGACAAAATTTAAAAATTTGACTACACACGAAATAATTCTAGTACTTCTAACATAATCCGCTGAAATGTAAAGCCGAATTTACTGCATGGGACAATAGAGTATATGAACTGGAATATCACACCCCTTATATGGTCATAGCATGACAGTCTCACCTGACTAAATTGGGGCAAGAGTATTATGTTGATAGTAGCTCCTACAGCAATAGATCCTAAAGCCGCATAGGACACAAGCTGCGGCAAATATGGATCGATTATTACAGAGGCAGCACCTCCAGCAGCGAGCACAGCAACAATTGGAAATAGGACTCTTGGACTCAGCAATGACATGCTTCTATTTGCCGATGGTACTCTTAGGAGTACATACTCTCGACCATCTGTATGGTTTGTGAGACAGATAGGTTCTCCAGGGTAATGAGAAGGGGATTTAGGACTAAATTTAAAAGGGCCAACTTCCCTGTAAACATTTGAAGGAGCTGCAAGTGAAATAGTGACTCTATCACCTTCTTGTGCTGGGAGATCAACAGAATTGGTTGCAAATCTGTAAGTGCGCGCTACTGAACCCGGGGTTTGGATCTGAAAATAAAAATTCTGGATAAGGCTATGACAAAAGCCAATGATCACAACAGACTGAAAAATACAACAAAGAGTCGAGGCTAATAGTTCTGATACTAAATAGGAAAAACAAAGAACAGCACTAAGGAAAGAGAAAATCTTGTGTAAAAATGAACATACTTGCACTTTCATCAATAAGGCATGGTTTTTAAACAAACATAACACTGACCACACCACTGCAAAAAGAATGAGAAAAACAACTTGGAAAAGTAAAGTAGTCATGAAGTTTGAAGGGCCATGCTTTCACGATACAAAGTGGTAAAAAATAGATAACATGTTTTGTCTCAAAAAAGCGAACAAAGCACCAGATGCCAGTAATCAAACAATACCGACTCCACAGTCAGTTTGTTTTATCAGCTTTTTACTCGGAGAAAAAGAAAGAAAACCCCTAAATAAAAAATACTCCTGCATAAAAAAGATATATGGAATACTAACAAGAGAAAAATATCATGAAGCCCACAAAATCGGTGACAAAGTAACCAAAAGAAGAATTGGGAAAGCATCCGTCTTCTCAGTGATCAGCAGATCAATGCTTTACTTAATTGTCAAACATAAGTCTTGTCAATCTAAAAGGAAATTGCATTTGACACGGGCTTCTCACCAGAAGAGAATGGACAGCAACAGGCAGCTTTTGGTTCACTATTTGTAGATATCTAAGCCCCATTTTCCATGCTGGAATATCCATGCTGCGTTCGGCAGGATCAGATCCTTAGGAGAGACAGATATATCAGGATCAACACACCAAGCATTCAAGTTCTTATTCCTAACTCAAAATCAAACCTATAAAAGTAAGGAACACTCATATACACAAAATAAATCATAGTCCAATCAGGAAAAACCACCAAGTCTTGAACCAATGGCTTGGAGTTGAACACAGAACTTGCACAAATGCCAACCTGATTTCTTCCGATGAGATGCCAGTTATATCTCCAGATACAAGCTCATATTGATAACGGCACTTTGAACAAGACACGATCTGCATTATAACAAGATCACATAACTCAGAGGCATGTACACGATACGTATCATACGATACGATACGATATACAGGATTACTGATACGTATCTATGTGATGTATCCAAAATGAGCATGTATCGTTGGTGTATCGATACATATCAATGCGTATCATACGATACGGACAATACACATCAACAGAAAAATCTATGGAGAAAAAATATAAGAGGAAAATAAAAAAACGAATTGTAACTTAATACCAACAAAATATCCATTGTCTCCTTTGAGAAGGTGGGGAAAAAATAAATAGAGAGCCCCAAATCAATGAGGCAAAGATAAAGGTCCAGTTCCGAAATCGTTATCTAGTCTCGCGCCTCTTACTCATCACCTGGTGTAGTTGTTGCACCCTTGCGGTTCAATTTAGCCACCGGAATACTTCATTACAAGATTAGTGGCGTTATCGAGTAAGTGTTTTCAAAGAATGAGTTAAAAACACTTATTTCTTAGTATAAAATCACTTATGATATATTTTTCCTATTATTATTAGGGGTTATCCGTATCTTACGATACGATACGATGCTCGATACACAAAAATAGAATTTCGATACTCGATACGTATCTCGATTTGACAACTATGCTCAGAGGACAAACCTATCTACATAATTACTTGTGGCAGACAACGAGCAACTGCAATGCATCCTTGTAATCAAAAGAATGAGCTGACCAGATGCTACAGGTTCTTATTTGACATACTTTTCAAGTCATTTAACAAGGTTTATTGGCTGGAAATATAGATCAGAATTCGTCCCAGATCATATCGAGTTGGTTCACCTGATCACAAAGAAATCAGCCAAGTCATGCTGATGTCTGTTCACGTTGGATTCAGGTTATACTTAAATTATCAAATTTATCATACATTAAAAAAAAAAAAAAACATGCTGAGTGGGTTTAGCCAGAAAATTATGCTAAAATTGACTGGAACTGTGAACGTACAATCTAGAAAACCCCACAAAAAAGGCTTCTTTCCATGTTGAGGCTCACTGTTACTCTACATTTATTGTTTTGTCCTGGAGGTTTAAAGAATGGGAGTGTGATGTTAGTTTGAATAAAAAATCATCTGCATTACTATGGTACATTCAGACATGAAACTGAAAGAAAGGAAAAACTTGAACCGCATACTTGGATACCGTGTTGAGGTTGAGCGACTGCAAGAGCTATCATACACACTGGACATTTTACAATCATGCCAAAAGGAACCTACAGAAAGTGCCTTGAAATATAGTTACAACAGAATAGTGAAAATATTAAGGGCATATGAAAGCTTATATTATCAGCAGAGGACTTCCTTGCATATCATGAGTCGACAAAGGAATAGTAAGGAATGAAAAGAAATGCAGAAATTTAGTCGATGTAGCTTGGTGATCAATGCCTGTTGGCAGGATGTAGGACAGTGAGTTATAAGCATATTAGGTCCCTCCAAGTTGTACTTGCACACATAGACAACCAGATTAGTTCAAAATTTCATAAAACTCACAGCTTTAGTGGCTAGCTGAGAAAAATGAGTATCATCCTCGATACAGTATGTACATTATATCTTTGTAGAACCAAAATTCCTAGTAATCTAATAGTGTTTTTCAATCCAATTGTAGGACAGCCTAAAATTTAGCGCACCTCTTCCTGCAAAGAATCTCCTATGCGGGAGATGGCAGCGAGTACTTTGAAAGCATCGGACACTCGCAATGATGCTGAAAGTCCAAGAACCAATGAGGTAAAGGTGCTCGCATCTGGCCTGGGCCATTTCCATCTTTCCACAGGTTTTCCATTCTCCATAGAATCTGGAAACCCCAACAACAGATTCAAGCATAGAAGATAACAAGTCAGGACTCGTCAGCCTCACCGTACGACATAGCACTAATCCAAGGGCCCTTTTTTGGCTAAGACAGCAAAGCTGAGAGATTATAGATGTAACCAACTAAGTTGAAATATGCAGAGAGATTGTAATCGATTACCAAATACTCCTATTCCACATAAATTGCAATGGCATGCATTTTGAGGTGCTTCTTTAATTGACTAAACAACGAGGGTTGAAATTTATTGTTTCGTAGATTAAATAAGCACCTCAAAGTACGTACCATCGTAATTTATCAAGGACGAAGAGAGTACTACTTTAAGGGCAATGTTTTGATGATATGACCGAAAGTACAACAGTAATTCAATTTGGAAAGCAAGCACGAGTGATATGTTCAAGCTGAATTACGTTCTACCGATAATAAGCTACCACTCTCTCATAAAACAAGAGGATCAATCATATATATGTTGAGGAATATTATGATTAATAATATATCCTTAAATATAAGTTTCCCAATATACGCCATAAAGATAAGATTTGTGTTCGGTAGATAGGGTGTATCTTAATTGTATAAATATATCCTATTGCCGTAAGTCTAATCTTCTATAAATACTAGTCTGGAGACAGCGCCTTCGATATTCCAAACTAGATATTTTGAGTGTTATGTTTCAAACCTAGGTTCTCTCTCAAGGACTCTCAACAATCTTGAAACATAACCAAACCCTAACCGCCGCCACCCTTAATACAACACCCAGATCCACAACCGCCGCCGCCCAGCAACACCACAACCAGTGCTGCCTTTTCCGTTGAGAGCCGCCGCCACTGTGGGCATCTCGTCACTCACCTCCATCGGCAACCTAGACGAGGAGGGGGAAGAAGGGAAGACCGTCGCCGAAGCTGTCTGCGCCATCGCAGCCAAGAACACCACCAACTAAAAACCACACCATCGTCGCCTCTCCTCGTCTTCGGCAATTACCGCCGCTGCTACAATCCCCACCACTGCCGCATCCCTTTCATCTCCGACGGCATGGGACAAGTCCTCGAACCGCTGTCGCGTAACACGACAAAGACGAGACCCGCTGCTTCATCTTCGTCGTCGTCTCGGACAAGCTTTCTTCAATTTGAATCGCAGTGAATCCACAGAGCGCAGAGATGATTGATTCGAGAAAGGGAGTGCGAGAATGGAGGCGGAGGATGACTTCATCATTAGTCAAGGCGCATAGATCTGATCCTGTTTACCGATGATGGATTCGACGATTTGTTGTCGAAAACCACCGTGCTGCGATTGGGGATTTCGTGCTGGTGCTTTTGTTGCTTTAAGAGATCTTGATTCCTTTGCTGGACTCTGTGTAGAGGTCTGTGGATAAAAGATTTTTGTTGCCTGATTTTGGAAATCGAGGTCCTGTTGGCTGCTTGGTGTTTCGATTTCCTTTGTTGAAAATCAGGAAAGAAATTGAAACAAAAGGCTCGATTTTTCTTTGGCTGAGAGTCGAAATCTGGAGCTTGGTTCTTGTTGATCTTGGTTGCTGAAGAAGTTCTTTGCTTGGATCATTAAATTGATCATCATCAGGTTCTATTGTTCTAAACTTTGCATTCAATTTGATTAATTACGCGTTGGTTGTGAAAACTGTTAGAACAATGATGGCTAAACAACAAGTGCCTATTGAAATGCCCAAATTTGAAAATTTTAGTGGATATGAATTCAACAATTGAAAACAAGACTCAATTTGTTCTAAAATATTTAGATGTATTTTATACTGTATCGAGTACTTTTGAGGAGACCACTGAAGATGATGAGTTTCGATGGGCAAAAGATGAAGATTTCTGCAAGGACTGCGTGCTTAATTGCATATCCGATAGACTTGCAGAGATCTATAGCAAGTTCAAAACTACTAAAGAAATATGGGACAATCTTGATGCTCAATTTAAGAAGGAGGAGGCACTCTCTAAAGCACATCTTGTCGATAAATTTATGGAGATGAAATTTGATGGCGATAGAGAGATACTTTCTCAAGTCACAGATCTCGGGAATTTGAGAATGAAGCTTAAAACTGATGGCATTGATGTCTGCGATGCATTCTTGATAGGAGCTATAATTTATAAGCTACCTGCGTCATGGTTGTCTTTCAAGACTGAGATGTACCGGAAGAAAACTCAGATAGGGCTGGATGATTTCAAGCGATTCATTAGAATCGAAGATGAGAATCGAACTAGGAGCAACTTGGAGTAAGTCAGCAGTCAGATCTCTAATGCTGTGACAACTTCCAAGATGCATCCTAGAGTGCAATCCAAGCCAACTAAAGATGAGCCCAAACATATAGCTGTCAAGAAAACTATTGCTAAATTTCGAGACAAGTGCCATAACTGTGGCAAGTGGATCATCTGCAGAATGAGTGCAGACTTCTGAGGAGAACAAGCCCAACAAGCCTAGCACATCTAAGAAGGAAGCCAACATGGTGGTTGGTAAAGCTGAACCAGTCGGTTTCATTGCTATGATTCGGAATGGTACGGTCAGCTGTAGCACTTCTGATTGGTGGCTAGACTCTGGAGCTAATTGTCATGTCTGCAATGATAAAAGAATGCTGAAAGAAAAGACTGATGCATCCGAGACGGTGATCGTGGCAAATGGAGCATTAGCTAGAGTGACTCACGAGGAACTGCTGAGCTTACTCTATCCTCTAGTAAGATTCTAACTTTAAAAGATGTTAAAGTATTTCCTGAATCTGAAAAGAATCTAATTTCTATTAGTTTGCTTTGCAATGCTGGCATGTGTGTTTTTTTTGAAGGTGGTAGAATAAACATGTTTGTTAATACTTACTATTTTGGTTGAGCTTACTTAGTTAATGGTATGTATCGTTTGAACTTAGAGCATGGCATAGTTAACCAAGTAAAGTCTAATGTAATTGATCCCGTAACATTACATCACAAGTTGAGACATGTGAACTATAGAAAAATGGTTAAACTGACAAAGACTCATAATATATCATTGGACTTCGCGACAAGATTTAACAGATGTGAAGTGTGTCCACAAACAAAAATTACTAAAAAACCTTTTGGTTCGGTTTCTAGAAGCACAAAACTTCTTGATTTAATACATTCCGATATTTGTGACTTTAAAAGTCATGTGACAAGGGATGGACGGAAGTATTTAATCACGTTTATTGACGATTTCTCAAGATATTGTCATATTTATCTGTTAAAATCTAAGAACGAAGCATTTGAGAAATTCAAAATCTTCAAAAATAGAGTTGAAAATCAACTCAACTTGAAAATTAAAAGGTTTAGAAGTGATAAAGGAGGAAGGTATAAATCGACTGAGTTCAAGGAATTCTGCGACTCCCATGACATAATCCTTGAAACTACAGCTCCTTACTCACCTCAATTAAATGATATTGCTGAAAGAAAGAATAGGACGTTAACAGAAATGTTAAACTCCATGTTGCTGACAGCCGACATGCCTTCATGTTATTGGGGAGAAGCAGCTAAAACTGCAAATCATATTCTAAATAGGTTGCCGCACTTAAAGTTGAACTCGACTCCTTATGAGATATGGCACAAACATCCTTGTAGGTATGATACTCTCAAGACTTGAGGCTGTATCGCTTATGTAAGGATACCAGATCCTAGGAGGCCTAAGGTGGGAACTAGAACTAACACATGCGTGTATTTGGGAGGGGCAGAAGATAGTGCTGATCTATCAACCAATCAAGTGATAGAATCTCGTGATGCAGTATTCTTTGAGAACACGTTTCTCAAAAATAAGGGTTTGACCTTACCAGGTCAAAG
>JAOVYX010020473.1:0-16990 GCA_035668315.1 Drosera spatulata | reverse complement strand
AACATGAAAGCACAGCAGTACCAACATTCCAAGACAAAAAGACACTAAAAATATAATTTAGACAATACAAAAGGAATTAAACAAACGCTTAGAATAAAGAAATGATGTGTGTTTTCATACACATCATCACGCCAGACCTAGGAAGGGACTTCATACATAACCTTGACAATATTTTAAAGGAAAACGACCAACGATCCAACGGATCCAAGAAGGGATGCACAATGCTCAACCTTTACAACTCAAGGACACAAATATATTTTTTTATTCGTTTTTTGTTAGTTCACATCACCAAGATAATGAAACCAAGCCCTTCTTCCTCGTGTCCTTTTTATTTGAGCATTTAGGGGTCATTTTTTTATTTTCCGATAGGATATATATGTGATAATGGTTCATATTTTAGCCCATTTCAACCCCAATATCACACATCACATATCAAACATGTAAACCATTCATCCCCGATCTCGGTCCTAATGTTAAGGCTTGTTATTTTAACCCGATGCGTCCGTGGTATATTTAGTATATTTTTTATACATAAACCCCGTGATTAAGTATAATTCATCGTATCACCACATCAAGCATACATACATATAACGAATTGCACCCATGACATTTTGGGATCATGATTAGCATTAAAAAAGTGTCTCATGACCTAATGCATGCAACCATGAATATATTATCAAAACCCAAGTTCCCTTAACGCCATAACACACCAACCAAGCAACCAAGCTGTTAGTTCCATAGGTACAACCTGAAGGGGGTGGGGTGAATAGGTTATCAACTGATAAACGAGAGCTTAGTCCGGTCCTTCCTTGATGACTAGTGTAGTTAATCCAAAAGGTGAGTTCACTATCTTCTTATTTTTGGCTTACAAGATAACCCCTTTACAAGTTTGTAAACTTGCCAAAGGAAAAGAACCTAGATCCCTGTACAGATCCTTCCTCGAACTCTGTTATAGCTTTGTTTATGAACCAGAAAGCAAATAAATAGGCAGTCCTTCTGATTTCCTATTAATATTGAATTTTGGTGTGGATAGATCCGACTAACCTATTCGAACGAACTAAAAAAAAAGAATTCTTCAATGCAGACTAGTGAACTCTCTTCTTCCTGTTTTCTTAAATTCAACTCACTTGAACAACTTTGAATTCAGATTTCTTGTATGCTCTTGTACGTTCAATTGTTTATCAACAACTCCGTTCTTTGAGCTCCTTTGATCCCCTTTTATAGGTTGAGGGAATGAACCTGTGACTGTACTTGATTTGAAGTTGACAGCCTGTCTGTTAGCAACACATGTGACTCCTTCACTGATGTTGATAGATCAGCTTTATTCTAATCCTCGTATAGTTTTTCCATACCTCAAATCTTCGATTTGACCAATCCTTTGATCCTTGTCCAACTTAAGCAACCATCTCTGCTGCACTCAGTCTACTGTAACTTAGTCTGCACTCAGTACCGTTGAGACCTCGTTTGCACCCGATCACTGTTGCAACTTCGTCTGCAATCAGCATTGCTGCAACCTTTTCTGCATTGTTGTGTTGGCTCTTGTCAACAAGATTGATCCTAGATCCTGAAGCATTTGCAGGTCTTTTGCTGTCTATGCATGTCTTAGCTGCCTTGCTGAAATCTTTTATTGTGGTCTACTTCTAATGGCCCCCATAATGTTCTCCATCTGTGGCCGTCTGCTCTTCCGCATCAAACCTAGACTGCAGATTACTAACCTGATTTCCAGCCTTAGCACACTAACTACATCATGGTTAATACATCTATGATTTATTCATCAATTTTTATACAAATAGAGAGATTGCATAGTTCTAATAATCTCCCCCTAAATTGATGCTAACAAAACTTCTAAGTAAAACAAAAAGCTTACTGATGGCATAGTTTTTAGAAAAACTTAAGCTTAGAATAAGGTTATAATGCAGCAATGGATTTGTATGTTTTCACCTTTGATATTCTCCTCCGTTGCTACGTTTTGGGGGTGGCCTTCTGCTTGTGCTTGATGCCTCATTTTCTCCCCCTGTATATGTTCCCTCTAAGGTCCTTGATGCCTCCTTTTCTCCCCCTGGTCCTGCTCCCCTTGAAGTCCTGAGGACTTTCCTTGTTTTATCGACCTTTCACTTTCTATGGCAGTTGTGGATCTTCTTTTTAGTTCCTCAGCAGACTTAGACCTTGCTGTCTCCTTCTCTTTCTTTGCTGCCTTCTCCCCTTTTTGTTAGCATCAAAGGCTTCTGTGAGGGCTTCAATGGCAGCTCTAAGAGCTTTCAATTCTGAGGAAGTGACTTGGTGAGCAGTTATGGTCTTGACAGTCTCAAGTTGAAACTTATTTTCCATTAGGGTTAGCCTTTTGTCATTGTTGAGGATGTGCTCCTTGAGTTGCCTGTAGAGAGGTCTACAGTCTGTGAAGATCAACGGAGTGTTGCCCCCTAAGTTTACTCAGGATGGAGGAGCTGAGCCTGTACTGTTGTAGATTGAGAGCATTGCTTCTTTGAATTTGTTTGAGAAGCCTCTCAGCCATGCCAAAGAGGATGTCATGGAACTCTTCAAAGCACTTATTCCTGGTTTTCTTCTCGGACTCTAACTCATTTGCAACAGGTTCGAGTCTGTCGAGAAGATCCTTGAATGCATCCTTTGTCCATTTATGCATGTTGTATACCTCCTGATCTAATTGCCTCAGTCTATACTCCACTGTTGTTTCTGGTAGAGAGGGTTGATGAGGTAGAAGGACTTAAGCAGTGGCCATTCTTTTTGCAGTAGAGGATGGTTTTTCATGAACTAGTGTCAGTCTGATATCTTCTAGGACTTGTCTCAACTTCTGGATGGAGTTTGAGGTGTCATTGGTATGTTGGATATTCCACTGTACAACAGCCCTTGTGGAAATCCAACAGAAGGTGTATCTTCCCTAGTCTGCACCAGTCCAAATGAAGAGGTAGGGATAAATACTAGGTTTAGAGGAGTTAGAGTTTGTGTCTGCATGTGCTCTTGACTGATAGGAATGTCATTCATCAATTGCTCCTTGATTTCTTCGAGAGTGACCCCTTTGAAAGGGTTGCTTACTTCAGTTCGCTCATCCCTTAGTGCAGAAGTCATGTCAGGTGATTAATCCTCAATTATGATCACCTCCTCTGTCTGTGTGGGAGTCAAATCAAGAGCTGTTACCTCTGTGAACCCTTCTTGTGCAGTAATTTGCTCATCGTCTGCTTTCTTTTCCTCTGAGATAGCCCCAGTTGCTTCAATGCTCTGTGGTGTTGCCATGTCTGCTGTTGATCTATCTGTTTCTGATTTCTCTGTTTTATTTGTTTCTTCCATTGATGGCTTTACTGTTTCTGCCTTATTTTCCATAGGTGCCTCTGCATCTGATTCTTCTTGTTCTGATAATTCTCTTGCAGCTGGCTTCTTTGTTGCTGCTGCTGGTGACTCTGTCACTGACTCTGCTGCAGGTGGTTCTGCTGTGGACTGTTCCTTAATGCCCTCTCTGGTAGCTTCATCTATGGTATCATCATCATCATGGCCTTCTATTCTGGATGTTTATCATGGCCATCATCATCATCTTCGAAAGATTGTGTCTTGCCTGTGGTTGGTCTGGACAAATAATCATAGATTTCGAGTGTAGCTGCCCTAACATGTTTATCCACTAATCTCTTCAGTTCTGCTTCTACTTCTGGAGTGTAAACAAATTCCACAGATTACAACTGAGCCTCTTTGTGTCTCCTCATCCTCAAGGTTGAGTCCTTGATTTCTAGGGCTCTACTGAACAGTATGTATGGTTCAGTAGGCCTCTTCTTCTTGCTGGCTTCCCTCTTCTGAATCAATATTAGCTGTTCTATCTCAGCTTCTGTAATGTTATCCACTATGCCAATTTCTATTCTTGTTCCATCAGGATTGATTCTATACCTTGTGGTAGGTCCTGATAGAATAAGTTTTGGCCTTATAGCCTTGGACTTTCTCCTTATTGGAAGCTTGTGCTCTGTGATGAACTGCTGGATCATAGCTTCCTTTTGAGGTTTTCGAAGTGGTTCATTAGCCTTTGTTCTGTGTTCCAATACCTTTTCCTGTAGGGATTGGTTGGCCTGTAGTACCTCTTGTATATCAGCCTTGTCTGCAGTTTTCGTTGTAGTCAATGTTGTGACCCATACTTCAGATGCAGTTGATGGTTGCTCTACTTCAACCCCAACTAGCTCCATTCCTACAGTAGAGATAGGAATGATAGTAGTTGTGTACGTCTCTGATGCAGTAGCCGTCTTAATTGTCACAGAGACTGTAGTGGATGTACTGAGAGGCTGATCAGTCTGTATTCTTCTCAGTTTAGCATTAATGTCTTCAATTTCTCTTCTTGTATACCCCTGTGCATTCAGCTCCTGCCTGAGCTAAGCCATTGGTCCTTCTCTGACTTCCTGGTAGCTTTGTTGTGCTAATAGGATAAGTTCATGAAGGTTTTCATTAGCTTCTGCTTTGAGATATTTCAGAGCAATATTTGCATCATGGAGCACAGCTATTTCTGGCTCCTTTAGAGGGATGCTTCTTGAAGATGATCCCTCAACTTCTGCTAAAGTTGTTGGTTTTTGAGAGTTGATTTCAGTCTGCTCATCTACAGACGCAGACTGAGTTTCTTCTTCCATTTCCATGGGCCGTGCAGTAGGGATTTTTGATAAGGTTTTCTCTTTTGAGGTCTGCAGGATAAGCTTTCTTCTTGTGACTCTGGTGTGCTTTGATTTGACTTCTGAGACCTTCTTGGTGACTTTTTCTTTGGGCTTCACGGGCTTCTTCTTGCTAGGCTTCTTTGTACCCTTTGCTGTAGTCTACATGGTTATGGCCTTCTTTGAGAAGCCAATTGGTTGCTTCCCAATCTTTCTCACATCTATTTTCTTGGCCACAGTCCATGGCATTCCTCTTGTGTCAAAGAGTTTGAGCTTCGCTTTCAGGATTATGCTGATAACCCTTCCAAAGAGTGGTTGTCTGGCCTCTATTGCTTTGGCTGATTGGTACAGCAACATCTTCGACCAATTGATGTTGTGTTTCATGAGGATTGCACACATTATCTCCTGTTGATCAGAGGTGATTTGGTCCTTGGAGAATTCCCTGTACATGATCATCTTTTTTACCACGTTTGCAAGCAGTTTGTGTGCATTTGAAAAGTATTTCTTCATCGTCCTTATTCCTTCCTTCTGACGTTCCTCGCTTAGCATGGCATGCCTTCCATCATTCACAACAGAAACTAGAATATCTCTGGGCCCTTTATTAGAGACTTCGAATAGTTTCTCAAAGTCATTGGAAAAAATGATGATCCCAATTTTTCTGGTGGATGTATATGTGATGCCTTGAAAGTCTTCTGCAACCTTGGAATCCTCAATGAAATCAAGTACCTCCTTGTCATATATTCTACTGGTCTTTTCACAGAAGTACTTTAGACCAGCATCTTGTATCAGCTCAGAGATCTCCATGACTTCATCTGATTCGTTTTTTGGGGCTTCGAAGTCCAAAATCACTCCGGTCTGCAACTCAGTTCTCCTTGTTGGGCTTCGATGTTCTTGGCTCTTGTCACTCTTGGAGGGTGTGTAGATCGAGTGTTGGCCATTTTTCGAACAAGTTGAGAAAGAATTGTATCGCTTGTGAAAAATTGAATTTGAGAAAATTGAACTGGTGTTTTGCAGTAGAGTGAGAGAGAGAGAGTAAAAGTATTTTAAGTTGAACAATTTTACATATTTATTTCCATTTGAAAAGTTACCGTTGTCAAAAATTGACCGTTGCTCAGTTCCAGTCATCTACTTGACTTTTGCAAAAATTTAAACAGTTAGTTTTGAAAACGTTTTTTTCTAGAAATAGAACTGCAATAGGATAAAAATAATGCTGGTTTGCATCTAACATGTGCGGTAGAGCAATAGAGCATTTAGGACATTTTACTGATTTAAATCAATCATTCCCAACTCTTCTCGGAATTGGATAAATTTGCTCTCATCAAGAGCCTTTGTAAAAATATCTGTAATTTATTTTTCCGTTGGAATATATTCCAGTTTAATATGACCTTTTTGCACATGATCTCTGATAAAATGATATCTGACATCTATATGCTTGATCCTTGCATGAAAAACTGAATTTTTTGAAATTGTCATTGCAGATGTGCTTTCACAAAATATTGGTGCTTTTGAAAATGTTATACCATAGTCTACAAGCTGTGACCTCATCCATAACACTTGTGCAGCACAGCTTCCTGCAGTTATGTATTCTGCTTCTGTAGTATAGGTGGACACTGTGATCTGTTTCTTGTTGAACCATGATATCAATCTTGCTCCAAGAATTGACATGTTCCACTTATGCTTTTCCTGTCAACCCTACAACCTACGAAGTCTGTATCTGAATAGCCCATTAGTGTAAAATCTAGTTCCCTAGGATATCATACACCTAGATCTGGAGTTCCTTTTAGATATCTCAAGATTCTATTTACTGCAGTGTGAAGGGATTCTTTGGGATCAGATTGATATCTTGCACATACGCATACTGAGTATAAAATATATGGTCTGCTAGCAGTCAGGTACATAAGTGTTCCTATTATGCCCCTATACATCGTTTGGTTTATTCCTTTCCCACTCTCATCTTTATCTATCTTTGCAGTTGAGCTCATAGGAGTTTTCATATGACTTGTATTTTCTAGTCGATATTTCTTGATTGTATTTTTCAGGTATTTAGCTTGATTTATGAATATTCCGCTGTTTAGCTGTTGTACCTGAACTCTTAGAAAATATTTTAGTGCTCTCATTAAACTCAATTGAAATTTTGATTTCATTAAGGCACCAAATCTATCACATAATTTATTATTAGTGCAGCCAAAGATGATATCATCCACATAAATTTCCACTGAGAGTATATGCTCCTTATCTTTCTTAAGAAGTAAGGTGGTATCTACCTTTCCTCTCTGAAAATTATTTTCACATAGAAAAGTTGAGAGAGTTTCATACCATTCCCTTGGAGCTTGTTTTAAGCCATATAATGCTTTGTCTAACCTGTAGACATGATTTGGATGTTCAAAGTCTTCAAATCAAGGAGGTTGTTCAACATAAACCTCTTCTTATAGCTTTTCATTGAGAAAGGCACTCTTTACATCCATATGATAGACTTTGAATCCTTGATATGCAGCATACGCAAGAAATATTCTTATAGCTTCCAGTCTTGCCATAGGTGCAAAAATTTCATCAAAGTCAATTCTTTTTTCCTGTGAGTAACCTTTTGCCATTAGCCTAGCTTTGTTTTTTATGACTGTTCCATTTTTCAGTCTTGTTTCTGAACACCCACTTGCAGCTAACAACTGGACAATTTTTGAGTCTGGGCACTAGATACCATACTTCATTTTTTTTTGAAATTCATTTATCTCTTCCTACATGGCATCAATCTAGTCTGAATCATTTAGAGCTTCATTAATTGTCTTTGGCTCCACTTCTGATATGAAGAATGCAGTCAGGCATTCTTTAGTCGTTGCTCTATTAGTCTGTACTGGTGCATCCTTGTCTCCAATGATGTCATCTTATGTGTGTGTCTTAATCCATCTTCTTTTATCTTGATCAATGGTGATGTGCTCCAGTTGTTGTTGTGTTGTAGGCTGTTTTGGCTCTGCTACAGCACTATTCTCTTTTGTGTCTACAGACTGTTCATCCTTTTCTGTAACATCAGAGCTCTTGTCTGCATCTTGTTCATCATCTATGCATGCACATTCCTCATCAAAGACATTAGTAGTACGGATGGATATTTCAGATTCATCAAAGGAAACATGAACTGACTCTTCAATTGTTTGTGTTCTCTTTTATACACTCTAAAGGTTTTACTAGTTGTGGAATATCCTAAAAATATTCCTTCATCTGTCTTAGGGTCAAATTTTCCTACATGGTGTTTGTCATTGTTATGAATATAGCATTTGCATCCAAAAGCATGAAAGTATTTGACACTTGGTGTCTTTCCTTTCCATAATTCATAGGGAGTCCTATTATGTAGCTTATGTATAAGACAACTATTTTGAACATAACATGCAGTGTTTACTGCTTTAGCCCAGAAGCTTTTGGGTAAATATGCATCGGCAAGCATTATTCTGGCTGCTTCTATGAGTGTACTATTTTTTCTTTCTACTACACCATTTTGTTGAGGTGTTCTACGTGTTGAGAAGTTGTTTTTAATACCATGATCATCACAAAAATTATCAACTCCTATTTGATCGAATTCAGTACCATGATCACTCCTAATTGTGACTACCTCAGTACCCTTTTCATTTTATACTTGTCTTAGAAATCTAGTCAGCAGACTGCAGGTTTCACTCTTTTTATGCAAAAATATTACCCACGTATATCTTGAGTAGTCATCTACTATAACTACAGTATACTTCTTTGTATTTAAGCTCTCTACTTCTATTGCACCAAAAAAATCCATGTGCAGCAGTTTAAGAATTCTAACTATTTTTGATGAATTTGTTGATTTGAAGTTTGCTTTAGTCTGCTTGCCTTTTTGACATGACTTACACAGCTTATCTTTCTTGGACTTGATTTGAGGAAGCCCTCTTACCAAGTTTTCTGAGGACAACTTAGCTATGCTTCTGAAATTTAGGTGAGCTAATCTTTTGTGCCATAACCAATTTGTATCTCAGCACCTTTAGTATAAGAGCGTGTAATTTGTGCTGATTGAGATGAATTGAAGTCTACTGCATAAATGTTTCCTTTTCTAGTTCCTATCAGTTTGACTTCATTAGTGATTTTATCTTTTACTTGATACAAATCATGAGTAAAGAAAACATCATAATTCTTGTTACATGATTGACTGATGGATAGCAAGTTATGT
The DNA here is from genome assembly GCA_035668315.1 of Drosera spatulata. Taxonomy (NCBI): domain Eukaryota; kingdom Viridiplantae; phylum Streptophyta; class Magnoliopsida; order Caryophyllales; family Droseraceae; genus Drosera; species Drosera spatulata. Next base: position 8,182 of record JAOVYX010020473.1, on the reverse strand, counting down.
TCTAATCCTTTAACATAAGCCACATCTCTAAAGATTAGAGAACCTGTACCAAGGGTTCCATAACTTTTAATTTTACCTACCTTGCTTCCTCCAAAGATGACTAGTGGTGCTTCTTCTTTCTTGTAGTCTTTCAATATGCTTTTGTTCCTAGTCATGTGTCCTGAGCATCCACTGTCTAAGTACCACGTTCCATCCAGTTGTTCCTTTTGCTTTTTGTCACTTCTTGCCATTAGGCAGAGCTGTGCATTTGAGATTGTTTCTTCATCATCTAAGTATGTCTCACTCCATGTCTTTGCAGCATAGGTCTTGCCTTTTTCTTTTCTTCCAGACCTCCCTTTCCTGTATTCTTTCTTGTTTCTTTGTGCAGACGATTCCTATGTTGGTCGTCTGTATGGTGCAGCAAAGTGCCCTTGCTTTCCACAATTGTAGCAGACCTTCTTCTTGCTTCTTTGACCTTACTCGAGATGTTCTTCTTAACATTTTTCTTTTTGAACAACTTTCTAACTTTCTTGTCCATAAGTGCAAGTTCTTCTGAGATTGCCTGTTTAGTTGCAGAGGAGGTGTCACTGCTTTCTTCTTTTGCCATAAATCTCAGAATTTTCTCTTGTGCTTTGAAGGCCAAAATTTTCTTTCTAGCCTCATCAATTTGCTTCTTCTGCTCTAATTCCAAATAATAAGTGTGCAGCACTCCATATAGTTGGGCCAGGGACATTTTGGAAAGATCCCTGGACTACCTTATTGTTGTGGTCTTTGTTCCCCATATCTCACCGAGTGATCCCATAAACTTTAGGTTGACTTCTTTGTTATCAAAAGTCTTCCCTAAGGTTTTGAGATTGTTGATCAGCACATTGAATCTTTCATAGAATCTTGTCAGGCTTTCATCAGATCTCTTTGAGACCCAATCATACTGTTGCATGAGGACATCCTTCTTGTTCTCTTTGATCTCATTTGTTCCTTGGTTTCTGAGCAGTAGAGCATCCCATGCTTCTTTTGCAGTGGTTGTGTAAACCAATATTTCAAACATGTCATCGTCAATGGCTTTGAAGATTTGATTTCTGGCCCTTCCATCTATCAGCACCAAATCCCAGTCCTCCTTTGTCCAGAGGGATTTGGGTTTGTCCACATCTCTTGAATCATCAAGCGGATCTGGCATCTTAGGCATGTATGGCCCATCTATGATTATATCATGCATCCTTTCATGTATTGAGTCCAGATGTGCAAACATTCTCAGCTTCCAATGGTTGAACTTGTCAAATGAACATGCTAGTGGCTCTCCACTATTAGGACACTTGGGTAGCTTTGGAGGAGCCATATTTACTTCACAAAATAAACTATTAGTAACTTCTTTGCAAAGTTAAATCAAAAGAAATGATCTTTTCTTTCCAAAAACCGTTAAGTCTGAAAAGTCAGGCTTTGATACCAATTGTTAGTTCCACAGGTACAACCTTGAGGGAGGGAGGCGAATAGGTTGTTTTAACATTTTCAGTGTAATACAACGGAGTATTCAATTAGAATACATTGATAGACTACAATCCTTACCTTACTGGACTCTATCATCAACTTGTTGATTACCTATAAATGGAATACATAACCCATGAGTATAAAACTCAGTAACTTAGAGCATATGAATTTCATTTGAAGGGCACTCTCCCGACTATGACGAATCGGTGAGTTCCAGTAAAATTTTTTCATAACTTATATAAAAATATGAGCGCAATATCAACCAAGTACTTTTCTTTATACCTCTTCACATCTTTTATGTCTTTTTCTTTTTATTACCACGAGTCCATGACTCGACTTGAAAGACAACTCCAAAGACATGATAGACTCAGAGTACAGAGATATTGTGTGAATCGTCAGCCAGGCTAGTCATAAAATTATATTTCCATTCGATTTGATTCATATCTGCATATTTTGTGTGTCGCAGTCGCATCTTGTGCGTTTTTAATGAGGCATTGGATGCCAAGATTGAGATGAAAAGGCCTCCTTGCATATTGTAACCAATGGCCCTACCACAATGGTGTCAAAACCGTTGCTTGCATGTGAAGAGGGTAAGGGGTATCCATCGCTTCCTACCTAGTTTCTCGCCCATATGATGACTCGAAGAATAATGCTTTCACATCTACTAAGGCTATCCATGAAAACAACGAATGATCCCAATGGATCTAAGAACGGATACTAAGCTTGACCTTCTTCATGACAATTTCAAAGGATGTGAAAATGGTCATGCCAGACCAAAGAAGGGGCGGCATGCTCAGCATTCACAATATTTTCAAGGAAAACGACCAACGATGCAATGGATCCAAGAAGGAACGTACAATGCTCAACCTTAACAACTCAAGAACACATATATTTTTTTTTATTCAATTTTTGTTAATTCAAATCACCAAGATTATGAAACCAAGCCCTTTGTCCTCGTGTCCTTTTTATTTAAACATTTAGGGGTCGTTTTTGTTTATTTTTCGATAGGGTATATATGTTGTAATGATGCGTATTTTAGCCTATTTTAACCCCAATACCCCGCATCACATATCAAACAGTTAAACCATTTATCCCCGATCTCGATCCTAATATCAAGACTTGTTATTTTAACCCGATCCCCCCTCATGGTATATTTAGTATCCGTTTTGTGCATAAACCCCGTGATTAAGTATAATTCATCGTATCACCACACCAAGTATACGTACATGTAATGAATTACGCTCATGATTAGCATTAAAATAGTGCCTCATAACCTAATGCATGCAACCATGCATATATTATCAAAACCCAAGTTCCCTTAACGCGATAACACACTAACCAAGCAACCAAGCATATCATTGTCCTCCTGGCGCTACTCTCCTCGACATAATCACCACAAGGCAGGATATAGATGAATTATTAATTACGAAACGGATCGAAAGGGGGTAGGTTACCTTTGTAGCGTGAAAAAAACCTAACGCCAAAACCCTAGAACCCTCAACACCCAATGCCACGGTCATTGTCCCCATTGCTCATCACCTTCCTGGATTCCCTTCTATCACCTTTGCTAGTCGAAAATGTCACCAGAGAAACCTTTGGTGGTGATGGTTAGCTAGTGGGCGATGTGTAGTGAAAGAAAGAGCTACGACGATGGTGCTGTGATGGAATGGTTTGTTGCGGCTGTTTCTGACATGACGGGGCTTTCAGGGTTACTTTACAATGGTGGGGAGGCTCATTCGGTTGTGGTTCATGATGGAGTGTGGTGGCGAGCGCGTTGGTGGAAGAAAACGGAGAGGGGTGATCACGGTTGTGGTGAGGAGCAGACTGCAACGGGGTTCTTGTCTCGCTGGGGACGATGATGGTATGGAGAGCTACTGGTGGTTGTCATCGGCTTGTGACAGTGGTGGCGATGGTGTTGTTTAGAGCGTTGTTGTTTTTATGATGGTGTTCGATGGAGGTAAGGGTGGAGAGGAGTTGAGAGGATTTCGTGGGGGCTATTTAGGGGAGATGGTGGCAACCTCAGGAGAGAATGGGAGCAGGGTGCTGGCGAGACGACGGTGATCGAGGTGGTGGCGAGATGGCATGATCGAGGTGGTGCGATAGGTGGCAGCATGGTGGTGTGTCGAGGTTGTAACACTAATGGTGTTTGTTGGTGATGGAGGAGGAATAAGTTGAAAGTGAAGATGATGATGGCGTTGTTGGTTGGGTTTTCAATTTGGTTTAGAGAAGAGAGGAAGAGTTTGGTTTTGGTGAAGAAGAGGAAGGAGACCTACGGTAGAGAGGAGAGAATGGTGAGGGAGAGAGTGGAGGGAAAATAATGATGAGTGGCAATAGCAAGTGGCAAAAAGTGACGGAGAGGGAGAATAATTTCGGGGGAAAGAGAACTATCAGAGAGGGAAACTGCTATTGGGAAAAGTAGATTGTCTATGTTAAATTTGTACACACTGAATCATGTCAAATCTTATAAATTTTCCCCCCTTCTTAATTCATATCAGACTGTTATTTACTTAAGTTTCGTAATATTGGTCTCCCGATATGATCCTTGTCGATTTAACTATCCCAAAAATAATAATATCTTATTCCATTAATAATCCAAAATTTTTGGGGTTAAAATCTTTAACCCTAATGCGCAACATTTTAACCTTATAATGTTATAATGTTATTTATTCGTTACGTTTATTCGCACAATATATCGTCACTCGTTCGTTATATGTTTTTTTTTTGCGTTATAATATACGTACTTTACGTATACGTTATACATAACGGAAATATATACGTACTTTACGTATATTTAAATAACAAAAAATTTGGGGTATTACACTTGCAAACTCGAGAGACCAGTCGTGGAGGATATAAAGGAAGAGGTGGTCAAGGTAGACGTGGAAGAGGATGAGAACAAGATGAAAGGAGTTATCTAAATTTCGATAGTGATAACTCCAGTTTTTCTGATCGTGGAAGAAGTAGAGGCCGTGGAAGAGCAAGAGGTCGAGGAAGAGGCAACTCTTATTCTCAAGTTCAATGTTATTACTGTTAGAATTATGGCCACTTGAAGAGAGATTGCTACAAGAGATTGAGAGAAGAATGACATGATGCTAACTTCGTCGAGAAAACAAACAAAGGGTAGAAAGTGTGCTCCTCGCGTGTAATATGCAAGAAACTTCTAACAATGAAGTTTGGTATGCTGGCAGTGGTTGTAGTAATCACATGACTTAAAATATAGCCAATTTTATCAAGCTTGATGAGTCGGTACAACGTGAAGTGAAGATAGGTGACGACAAGAAGCTTTCTATCAAGGGATGTGGCGACATTCTCGTTCGTAAAAAGCACGGTACAAAGCTTATCTCTAGCATTTACTATGTACCAGGACTCAAGCATAATCTTCTGAGCGTCGGAGAACTTCTCAGGAAGGGACACAATGTCACTTTAAAGGAAGAAGAATGTGAAATCAGAGATGGGAACAATGTTCTCATTGCTAAAGTGAAGATGACTCTGAACAAGATGTTTCCTCTTAAGCTTCAAGGTGATATGCTCCCATGTTTTGCTAGCATTATCAATGACACATCGTGGCTTTGGTATTTTCGCTATGGATATTTGAGTTTCTTTACTCTGTCCAATGCTTGCAAGCATCACATGGTGAGAGGAATACCGATCATTGATTGGCAAGATCAAGGTTGTGAAAGTTGTGTGCTAGGAAAACATCATCGTGACCCTTTTCCTAGTGGCAACACTAGAAGAGCCCTTCATCCTTTGGAGTTGGTGCATTCTGTGCACGAGTTCGCTTAGAGGTAACCTTTACTTCTCGAGTTTTATTGACGATTATAGTCGAAAGCTCTGAGTTTAAATTCTTAAGGAAAAGTCTAGAGTATTTGGAGCCTTCAAGAATTTCAAGGAAGAGGTGGAGAAGCAAAGTGGTTTTTGTTCGAAATCGGTCTATTGGGCTTGTTCAAATCGTGGTTTTTAAGCTAGTACGGAACGTCAGATAGGGACGATGTTGGTTTGTTGGAAACTACGTTTCCAATAGATGATCGTAGTGCATTAAAGTTCTCAAAACCGATTTCGGGTGAATGAGAAACCAATGCCCAAAGCAGCTCATGTGAAGAGAGAAAACTCATGTGGTGTATGTTTTCCCACATTAGAATTCTTGTAGGGTATGATATATCTTATAAGAAGGATGAGTGGAAAATGGGTTGGGACCCCAAGGGGTATCAAATTTTGTGTGGGGGAAGAACCTAGGTGAGGCTTAAACACACACGCACGCGCGTCGGCTCGATTTGGTTTGGTACATCGGTTACGCGTGCAGGTCCATTAAAAATAATATATTTTTTTTAACATTTTTGGACCGTTTGTGTGCGTTTTTGAACGTTGAACAGTTGTCTAGTCAGGAGAGCAGTAGGAAATATCGGCCTATCCCTGTGTGACATTTGTTATCCACTAACTCCCTCTGTTTGCCTATATAAGCAGCCCTCCAAAGCCCTGTTTTCACACATTGCAATAGTCCTTTCTCTCTTCTCTTCTCCATAACCGATCCTTCTGTGTTGCATTAAAACACTATCATTGTGTTTGTCTGTCTCATCGGTCGAGAGGAATTGAAGCGCTCTCTGGTACGCCAGTCTTCTACGTAGTAGTGCTACTCCACAGGAGTCATCGTTGTATTTTGGGAGACTGTCACCAAAGAACCGTAAGCACCAACAGCGGGGAGATAAAGTCTTAAGGAAAAAGGGATATTTCTTGCCTCGACGATACTGTTCTGATTTGCATCTCATTCTAATTCCAGTTTCGATTATGTTTACTGTACTAACCTACTAACAGTTTTCAGATCAAGTCCCTTCGATCCGATCGTGGTGGTGAGTACATGGCCGAAGAATTTGAAGAATATTTAAGAGAGCATGACATTCGGCATCAATTGACCGCTTGATGTACTTCTCAACAAAATGAAGTTACTGAGCGAAAAAATCGAATCATTATGGGCTGAAGCTGGGGCTTGTGCAGCTTATCTTTTAAATCCTACAGCACCCTCAAGAAGCATGGGGTGGTCACAAGTCATGTCTCTCTCATTTTAGAATTTTTGGGAGTGTATGTTACTCTCATGCTCAAGGAGAAAGAAGAGGAAAGCTTGACGATAAATCTGTGAAGTGTATTTTTATAGGTTACAACAAAAACTCCAAGGCATACAAGAAGTATAATCCAACGATGAACTGCTTATTGTGAGCTGTGATGTAATATTTGATGAAGAAGGTGCATGGGACTGGAAGGACGAGAAGTCCACTTCAACGGTTAATTTGAACGTTGATTCGTTTGATCAACTAATAGATGAAAGTTAATCATCGGCTCCACTAACTCCTCCAACTCCGTTAACTCCATCTTCTTCGTCCTTGCCATCTTTGCCCTCATCATCAAGTTTAGAACCTCCCCCTCGAAAGACGAGAAGCTTGATGGAGATATATGAAGAGACAAGCAGAAACTTGGAGGATGAATTTTCTGATTTTGCCTTATTTGCTGATTCTGATCCAATCACTTTTGAAGATGCAATTCATGAAGAAAGATAGAAGATACCCATGAATCAAGAGACGGAGGCGATACAAAAGAATTACACTTGGGATTTGGTAGACCTGTCTGTTGGAAAGGAGGCTATTGGCGTCAAGTGGATGTACAAGACCAAGCTGAATTCAATAGGTGGGATAGAAAAGTACAAAACCCTCCTAGTTGTGAAGGGTACATGTACAAGATATGGTGTTGATTACAAGGATGTTTTCGATCCGGTCGCTCGTCGTGAAACCATCCATTTGGTACTTGCTTTAGTAGCTCAAAATGACTGACAAGTTTATGAAATGGATATGAAATCAGCATTTCTTAATGGCTCGTTGCAAGAAGAAGTTTATATTGAACAACCGTCTGGCTACGTTAAAGCAGGTGAGGAAGACAAAGTTTGTCGTTTTAAGAAGGCATTTAATGGCTTGAAGCAGGCGCCACGAGCATGGTACAGCCGCATTGATACCTATTTCCTGGAGAAAGGTTTCAAAAGTTGTCCATTTAAGCACACTCTTTATGTCAAGAGGAAAGAACGAGGTAACATTTTGAGCTTTGCCATGTGTGTTGATGATTTGATCTTTATGGGAAGTGGCATCAAAATGTTGAAGAGCTCAGAAGCATCATGATAGAAGTGTTCGAGATCACAGACTTAGGTCTTCTTCATTTTTTTTCCTTGGCATTCGAGTCACACAAAAGGTTGGAGAAATTTTCATTTCTCAGCCTAAATATGCATAAGAAATATTAAAGAAGTTTCGAATGAAAGATGCTAAACCAATTAGCACCACGGTTGAAGTCGGTGTGAAGGTAAGTAAAGATGACAATGCAAAACGTGTTGATCCAACACTATTTAGAAGCCTTGTTGGGAGCTTGATGTACCTGACAGCCACACGACCTGACATTGCTTATGGCGTTAGTTTGATCAGCAAATTCATGGAGGCTCCAAAGAATACTCACTGGGAGGCTGGAAAAAGAATTTGGAGATATGTTGCTAAAACGTTGAACGAAGGCATTCATTATGAGAAAGCATTTGACCCCAAGTTGATCGGATTTTCTGACAGTGATTGGGGTGGCAACCATGATGATAGTACTGTAGAATTGCTTAAGTACAGAACCAGCAAAAAAAATTATTCAACAGTGTCGAGAGGACTTATGGAGAAAGAGAACAATCTTCTTCGAAAGATTTTACTAAACT
>JAOVYX010020472.1:0-16991 GCA_035668315.1 Drosera spatulata | reverse complement strand
AGAAGATAGTAGAGCTCTCCCACTAATGCCAATAAAAGGCAGCCAAACACTAAACTCAAAAGAATACCCAATGAACTTGAAACAAACATCTTTTCCTTCTCCTCTTCACCTTCACTTGCAAATCACTATAACATCACCAAAATGGCAAAATTGGACAGCCCAAATGTCTCAATAAAACTACCAGTCCATCAGCTCCATCCACAGATTCAAACCCTAATGTGCTGAAACTTCCAATTCTGATAACAAATTCACAAAACCCAGAGAAACCCACTTCACAAAAACCCAATAATCTCCCTCCCAATCATAAACCTAAACTTTACCACAAAATTGCATAAGCCCAAAAAAACCCACTTCACATAAGGCTAGAGAGACCCTTTCTTGACTCTCTTCAACCCAGAAAAATCTACAACTAACCCACAATCAGCATAGTTTCAAGTGCACAAAAGGGACCATGAAACACAGTATAAACTAACAAGCGAGACAGGAATTTGGCTGTGCAGTTATTCTTTTACCTGTTAAAGAGGCAAACAGTTCAAGAAACAAAGAAAAGTGAGAGTTGAAATTTGGAGACTTGAAGTGCTGATTTGATGAAAAGGGGATGAAAAGAGAGGGGAATAGATGTGAGGTAGTCAATTATGTGCTTCGAAGTAGAATAGTGTGAGGGAGAAGAAGAGGTTGAGAAAAGGGGAAGTTTGGGTCGGAGATGATGATGAGCAAGAATGAGCTCACATGGGAGGATTATTGTTGCTGATGGAAGCGTGTGGATTTTGAATATAGAGTTGCAAATGGCAAAATGGCTAGTGATGATTGATGAAGAATATTGAGGAGGTATTGATCTATATATTGATGGAACAGTTAAAGAATCATAATAAAAAATCTTTTTTTATTGTCTGATTGATTAAGAATTTGAAAATAAATCCTTCTTTGATCATCTGATTAAGAATTTAATATTCTCTGTACAAAATAGATATAACAGTTTGATTATGCATATTTATTGATATGAATTTTGATTCACTTCGTGAGATGATCAAATATCATTTTTCATAAAAATTCGTGAAACACTAATGATTTTTTAACTCGTGTAACTTAATCATAAATTAGTGACATAATTTTATAGCATCGTTGAGACAAAAAACGAAACTCGTCAAAATACGTATTGAACCTTATAAAAAATCAAACGATTACAGGCATATTGAGACCAAGGGAGTTTTTCTTAAGAACTATTCTGTTATATAAACCTACCATCTTGATTCCAATTGATAACAAGTTCTTTTTTTTTTTCTTTTTTGAGAAAGTCCAATCGGATTTTAGTTTTCATTGCTCATTTCACTTGTACATATATCCATAACAGAGTTTGAGAGTTTTCTATCCCAAAAACTCCTATAATAACACTCCAAGGCACATTTGGCCATACCATGAGCCGCCATATTAACCTCGCGAGGCACCCACGGCAAGTTTTTACATGGTTGATTAAACTATTACCTTTGTTTTATATTTTTTTTAATATTTATTTTTTTACACTATTTAATAATAATTTAAGAGATTTTATTATTTTTTTAAATGACATAATTTAAATTTTTTATTTATTCATAATTAAAATATATAATATTTAAGAATATTTTAAAAAAAAAATAATTCTTCGTCTCATAATATCAATCAAAGATTATATCATCACATATATATTATATAATTTTTTTTTTGAGATCCCAGAAAGTAGTTAGTAACAACAAAATTTGAGCAATGAGGAGGGTGACAAAAGACAAGAGGGGAGCGACTATGCCCACTCCCCACGAGGGGATGAGGATTGCCGGCAGTAAAAGGAAAACAACCCATATGTGTTATTAATTCAAAAAAATAATCCGTTCTTCATAAAAAAAATATTTTAAAATCTTAAGAAAAAATACAATCTTTAAAATATCAAATATAAAACACCTTAAAAAATATATCATTATTAAAACACAAATAAAAAACCCTATCTTAAAAAATAACATAAATCGGAATAGTTGGATAAAGAAACGCATACAGCACATGTATGCTGTTCTCTTTCTACATCCGGGGATCCTCAGCCCCCAAAAGGGACCCAACGAATTGATGGGTCAGTGAATATATGAAGCTAAAAGACCACACACATCCAATATCTTTGCATCATTATCAAGCTCGGTGTTTATAAATAATACCACTAGGAAGAAATTTTAAGGGGAAAAATTAATGTAGCAAGTTCATATGTGTACGACATTGTAATGTTTTTGTTTAAGGAAAGATGTAGGGTATGTGTTCTGATCAATGGTATATTCCAACGAAAACAAGGCTGGCAGAGTACCGAACATATTAGTATGTTACTATGTAAGAATTTTTTGCCGAAAAAGGGACCAATAGGGGAATTTATGGATCATATGGGATGTTTTCTTTTATGCTGAGTAATATCCTATGAAGTAATGAAAATGGCTTACATACAAAATTGTTTAAGCATGGATAAGTCCAATTGTCAACTATTAACGTTGAAAACATTGTTGAGATTAGATCACTGTGATCTATAAGTAAACGAACTGTTTTCAATTTTACCACTGGACCGACTTTTCATTTCGTTGTCGGTTTTATATTTGGCTAGTCAATATTATAAAAAAAGATGACTAAATTTGTCAAGCATTTGGAGAGAACTTTATCTAGTTACTGGGCCCGACCCTCTATTTGCAAACGGTAGCTCGACTTGAAGCTCGGCCCAAAATCTGAACGAGCCATATCCAGGAACATGCTGCCTGGCCCATAAGACAGGCCCAGGATTAAAAAGCCCAAAACATGAGCTTTGGGCGGAGAAGTGGAGCCCGGCCCATTTGCCATCCCCATCAACGAGCGTGGAGCATGTGTTAAACTTGGAAAATGAAAGAAATGATATCTTTATTGGTACTTGATTAAAAATTTGAATGCAATACAAAATAGGTTGATTGAATCATTTATTGAACTCAAAACCCAAAAATCCAAATAAATTGATTACTTATAAAATCCAAATCACTAGGAAACTAAGTAGGTTGCTGGCAGCTGTAAAATTTGAGTTTTTGGGATTTGATTTAACCAACTATGCATTTCAAACTCTCACAACCTCAACAAGTTCGTGATAGATTTGAAAACAATGAATTTGTTGATAGAAATGAACATTGGACAAGTATGCATATTGATACATTATTGGCCCTTGCTCGCTTATCTAGCAAAGCATTAGTGACTTGCGGTCCGATAAATATACAAATACAACATCATACACTCGATGTTAATAAAATACAACATCAATTATCTTTGTGAGAGCGGTAATTTTTCGTAATATACGTCAAAGTAAGAAGATATAATTTTCCATAATAAATCATTTGCCTTTATCATCACGTAATATAAGATAATTTCTCAAGATTTTGATGGACATGTAAGAGACAAAGCAAGAAGACATAACCGAATCAGACACAAAAAGAGCCTTTTCCCTTCCCCCTATTCAGCCACTCACTTCACTTCCCAAAGCCTAGGCCTTTCCTATAACACATTTTTGTACTTTCTTGACAACTTTGCCCTGCCATTCTTTTTTCATATTGGAAGCCAAATTGCTAAGCCATGGGCAAAATCGTCTTTTTCTTTAACACAGCCTAGGCTCACTCTCTTTGGCCATGTTTTCAGAGATGTTCAGCGCCAAAAACAATACGCATGTCAATCCCCCTTTGACTTCACTCCTCACAAACTCTCTCTTGAAAAATTTTACTTTTAAAATAAAAATAATAAATTGATCTCTTAAACTTAATAATGACTATGCTTTTTTGTGCTAGTATAAATAGAGTGTCCAACACCCATGCCATAGCAGCACAAAAAATAGAACTCAAAGGGGCACTTTGAGAAATATGGATGGATCAGATGAAAATGCAGAAGGCAATGGCGGTGGATCGGCTGCGGCAGGGGCGAGGTGGAATCCAACGAAGGAACAAATAAGCATACTGGAGCGGATGTACGAGGATGGGATAAGGACGCCTAGTGCGGAACAGATACAGGAGATCGCTGGACGGTTAAGGGAGTACGGAAATATAGAGGGTAAGAATGTGTTCTATTGGTTCCAAAATCATAAGGCCAGGCAGAGGCAGAAAGAGAAGCAGGAACGTTTGGCTAGTTACTTGGCAAATGCGACCGCTCCGAACAATGTAACATTTTATCATCAAGCGCCACCACCGGCGTTTAGGCCTCATCAAGTGCCACCGACACCGGTTCCGTTGATCCCTGGCTTTAATGGTTAGTACTCGTTCTCACCGTTGATCGCTTTCTATCCTTCATCATTGATTGATTGATCCATTTGTGATTCGAAAGTCGTTATATATAAAACAAAATCTATTGTATCGGCAATTGTATGGAAACTATTGTTAGTATGATTTCTTTTTGCTTTCACGATTTGTATTAATCAACTGAATGTATGGAAACAGTTTGGATCATATGCTTGATATGTACGTGCATATAGATGCAAAGTTAGGTTATTGTTCGGTTTATCGCTAATTGATTGGTTTGGATTTTTTGTTCACAGTGATATGTAATCCATACTACATGGCGCAATGCGAACCCCACTTCTTTCAACACCAACAGATCAACGGAGTCGGTGTGACGCCAACCGATGAGAGGATCATGATGAATCCACGGCCAACTGCTAATTACTCTGGTGATCATCCTGCGACAATTTGGGGAATGAGTGGAGGACTAATTAATCATGATCATTACAATCAAAGCGAGATGAAGACGCTAGATCTTTTCCCAATGCATCCTACTGGGATTCTGGAGAGCAATAAGAATGGAAGTAGAAGCAGCTCGTACTCAGCTAGCACCTCTTGCGATACCAATGAGGGTGTTGATCATGGATATCGTCGAGTTGGGGACAATGCCATTTCATTTTTTTAAGTAAAATCTCGTGATCAAGCCAGATCGGTTCTTAATAAGTTAATTGTTCTGATAGCAAGGGCGAATCAGGCATGGTTTATGCCTAATTCATTTTGAAGCAAATGTTGCATCTGAAACAAAACCAGAAGAGGATTAGGAAAGAAACAGCGGATAAAATTTTTGTTTTTCCTTGTTATGATAGATATCTTCTGTTCAGTTGTTTGTCAATGGATTGTTTTGTGATTTATCATACAATAACGGCATAATTTCCATCCAATGGATCATCAATTACAAACCATATGCACATGACTCAGATTAATTCAAATCTTATAAACAAACAAGTGAATACCATACAAATCAGTCACGGTCTGAGAACGATTACTACTGAATGAAATGCTTCAAACACGCACACGATGATCGTTCCTAAAAAGTCAATTAGTTTTGATCCAGAGGACGAATTAAGCATGATTTATGCCTAATTCATTTTGAAGCAAATGCTGCACTTCGACCAAAAACAAGAATAGTATGGAAGGAAAAAAACAGCGGATCAAAATTTTGTCTTTGCTTGTTATGAGAGAAAACTTATTTCATTGGATTGTCAATGGTTGTTTTTGTGATTGGCCATAACTGCACAATTTCCATGCAAGAGATCATCAATCACAACCCACAAGCATGTGATTCGGATTTCAAATCTCAGAAACAGATAGATGAATATCATATAAATCAGACACGTTCTAAGAATGGTTATTAAATAAAACGTTTCAGACACACGCGATCATCGTGACAGTTTCATCTATTGAAAGTGTTTCCTTGTGCTACACCATCTTTTGGGAAAGTTATCTAACAAGCTCACTACTCGACAAAGCATGCATTGGCTCATTGATCATCTCATGTCTTGAATATGTTGTTCTTGATCATGGAGTATAAGCTAGCTAGACGATTGTTTCACTGTTGTTTTGCATATTCCCAATAGTATAAACATAGGTACATAGGTGCCTAGCTAGGTATAGGTATAGGTCTTGACCAGAGACCAACATGCATGGGTACGTATATGGCTAGACTTGCTAGGTTGTGCTTGCTCCAATTACATGGTTTTCAGGGTCTGATCTGCAAATGCGGCCAACCGCATGATCCTGTTATCAATGTCAGTAATGCTACCAGGCATCGGCTGCCGATAGAGCAGCGGTTAGTTGATTGGGTAAGATTAAAGATGTCTCGTAACATAGATCGACTTTGTCCTAAAATATGGTCTGTTTCGCGAAATTATAGATAACTTTGAAAATGTTTTAGAAAAATAAGAACCCAAAAACAAAATCATCACTTATAAGCTGGAAAAACACTTAATTCAATGGACCAATTTTTTTATGACTAGGCTCCCCTCATGACATTGTAAGTATTATTTGGCGATCTCGGATTAATATCAAATTTGTCGAGCTTGCCATGGATCAGCAATTCCCATTTGACATCTTGAGCCCAGCCCAATATCAGAGTTGAACAAAATGCAAGGCCCAAACAAAAGCCCAACCCAGCAACATCACAAGCTGGTCCAAGCCCAACCTTTCTGGTCATTTCTTTTTCAAACACACAAATTCCCTCACGTAAACTCAACCACAGCAATTAATTCGATTACTGTTTCAACCACCAAAACGACGCCGGTTCATCTCAACCATTTCTGTTCAATCTTCATCCTCATTTTCTCCTCTTACAAACAAACAAATTCATCTCTGATTAATCCAACAGCAGAGATCTTGAATTCCACTGATCCAGAATTCGAATCTTGAGAGGTAACAAGATCATAAATTCACCTCGACTCATTTCGATTTTTCACCGAATCTCAACTGGGTTGCTGTCAATTTTCCATTTTACCGATTCTATCAGCGTCTTCCTCAATTTTCTAGGGTTTTTGCACCGATTGCTGTGCTGTGTTGTTGAGTTCAACTTGTTGGTTTTGGGTGCTGATGTTGAAGTGGGTTGATTCATTGATTCACTAATTTGTATGATTTCATGGAACAAATGGGATTTTTGCGGGCAATTTGGGTGTAGAGATTTGGATACTGTTGATCTTGGATTAGGGTTTTGGGGGTTTGGTGCTCTTTGGGTGTGGAAATGGGTGAAGATTTGCTTACAAGCTTATCCATTGAAAACAACCACCCATCCACACTTCTATCAATGGACAGTGGTGTGGTCTCTCATGAGGAACTTGAAAGAGAGATCAATAGGAACGTGATCCTATGTCGCCCGCCCGATATCAATCTTCCCTTATCCGGGAGCCCTCCGCGGCCATCTTCATGGACTCAGGAAGTTTGTGATTTGCTTGATGTTGGTCTTGGGACTCAAGTATATGAGACAGAGGCAATGGTTGTCCCGCTGCCCAAGAACGGGCAGAGGAAGTGTGCGAAAAGGTTTGATAGCGTTTGGGGCGCGTGGTTGTTCTTTAGTTTCTATTTCAAGCCGGCTTTGGGTGAGAAGTCGAAGTGCAAGATCGTGAGGGATGGTAATGGGATGTCGGGGTTCGGGAAGGGGGATCTTCAGCTTGAGTCGTTCTTGGTTCAGCACGATATGGAGAACATGTACATGTGGGTTTTCAAGGAGAGACCGGAGAATGCGTTGGGTAAGATGCAGTTGAGGAGTTACATGAACGGGCATTCTCGTCAGGGGGAACGACCTTTTCCCTTCAGTGTCGAGAAGGGATTCGTTAGGTCTCACAAGATGCAGAGGAAGCATTACCGCGGGCTGTCTAACCCTCAGTGTCTGCACGGAATTGAGATTGTCAGGCAACCTAATCTTGGTGCTCTTGATGATGAGGAGCAAAAGAGGTGGGTGGAACTCACGGGTAGAGAGCTCAAATTCTCTGTGCCTCCAGAAGCTAGCGAGTTCTGCTCGTGGAGGAACCTCCCAAATACGGAGTTCGAGCTCGAGAGGCCTATTGCTCCTGTGAAGATTACTCCTCAGATCCAACCAAAGAAGCTTCCCAATGGGGCTGGTTTGAACTTGTCGACTCAACCATCAAATCCCCTAGGCAGTGGGATTGATCTCTGTATGTCTAATAAGAAAAGGAAAGATATTGGGACTGAGGAAGACGGATACTCAGTTGCTAATGAGCATTGCGATAGATCACATGATATGGAAATCCATCACTGTGAACCTCACTGGTCAACTGAATTCAGCGGCGTGATGAGCAACATATACGGTCCAGTGACTTGTGCAAAATCCATTTATGAAGACCACGAAGGATATCTAATAGTCATCAGTTTGCCTTTCGCTGATCCTGAAAAGGTGAAGGTCTCGTGGTGGAATGCACCAACTCATGGTATCGTAAAGGTGTCGGCTGTCAGCACAGCTTGTGTTCCCTTCATTCAGAGAGACAACAGAACCTTCAAGCTGACAGATCCTTCTCCCGAGCACTGTCCTCTTGGGGATTTCAAAAGGGAAATCCCACTTGTGACTAGAATCCCCGATGATGCGAAGCTAGAAGCTCATTTCGATAAGGCTGGGACAATACTTGAGATATTGGTGCCGAAACACCGTGTAGGACCAGAAGAACATGAGGTACCCGTGTGCCTTCGGTCTCATCAGCAGTAAACGATTTGATGTCTTGAACCAAGCGTGATCTGGAACTGGTTTGAAGCCAAGAGGTTTGATTTTCGATAGATCACAGTTTTGACTCTTTGTTAACTCTAGCTTCCAGTTTTGGATGATAACCATTGGCTCTGACGCTGGTTTTTCGTGGAGTATTTAGATAGAGATAACCTGGCCTCGCCACGTCAAGCAAGAATCAAGTTCTGCTATAACTTGTAAGATCCTGGTTTTATATCGATCATTGTTCATGCAGAACATAGGCTTCAAAATTTTAGTTCGACTGCATTGTCGAGCATCCCTGTTCATTGTGGAAGTTTAATGGAGTATGTTTTAATACAGGGGAGTTTTCAACTCCATAGCTATCGCAATTTGGTATCCAAGCACTGGTTAGTACTACTATCTATTAGAGTATCTATCATAACGTCGGTCAGAGTGCGCATGATGAGCTATAGATTGTTTCGTTAGGTCTCGAGTTTGAGTTTAGTTCGAGGAATGCCTGAACGTGCGATCAGGGTAGTATGAGGAATGCCTGAACGTGTGATCAGGGTAGTATGATGAAGTCGCTGGAGTACTGATTTACCCTATCCAAAAATAACAATGCCAAAGATGAGGATGTGATATTTCATGACTAGGTAAAAAATAGTTGGACACGAGAATACGATACTCACTCAGTCCGAAAGATGATCAACAAAGATATTACAGTGTCTTGCGCCTTGCCGACTTGCAGGAAAACAAGGTTTGACTCATAAAAGAGAAGGAAGCAGCTAACTCGAAGTAGATTCGTGGTTGTAGATTGTCATGGAATAAGGTCGTCTTGTTAACCATAGACACTGATTCGAATGTATCATGCCATCACAAGTTCGTTCTCCATTTCAAAATACCGCACTTTGACAAACCATTAAGTTTATTATGAAACCAGTAATAGTCTGAGATACATGGAAGTGTCACACTCGACCAAAGCCGAGGCTGATACTTTCTGAAAAACCTAAGACATTATCAAACTGCAAACTAAACCACAAGTACAGAAGAAGACATAACATCCAAACGTTTAAGCTCGAAAGCCCACTATCACCCATCTTAATCCACCTCCTCAATCTTTGGACCAGCGCCGCTGCCACCACGGGAAGCAGGGCCATCCTCATCCATGTCGGGTGCACCGCCCTGGTACATCTTGGCAATGATAGGATTGCAAATACCTTCCAGCTCCTTCATCTTGTCTTCGAACTCCTCTGCCTCGGCGAGCTGATTGCCATCCAGCCAGCTGATGGTCTGGTCAATTGCATCCTCGATCTTCTTCTTGTCCGCTGGTGGCAACTTTGCACCTATCTTCTCGTCCTTGATCGTGTTCCTCATGTTGTAAGCGTAGTTCTCCAGGGCATTCTTGGCATCGATCTTCTTCTTCACCTCCTCATCCTCGGACTTGTACTTCTCTGCTTCCTGAACCATGCGTTCGATGTCCTCCTTTGAGAGCCTTCCCTTGTCATTCGTGATGGTGATCTTGTTCTTCTGGCCAGTGGTCTTATCCTCGGCTGAGACATTCAGGATGCCGTTGGCATCAATGTCGAAACAAACATTGATCTGTGGCACACCTCTTGGTGCCGGAGGGATGCCAGAGAGCTCAAACTTTCCAAGCAAGTTGTTGTCCTTGGTCCTCGTCCTCTCTCCCTCGTATACCTGGATCAAGACGCCAGGCTGGTTATCCGAGTAGGTAGAGAACACCTGCTCTTTCTTCGTCGGAATGGTGGTGTTCCTTGGAATCAAGACGGTCATGACACCACCAGCCGTCTCCAACCCAAGCGAGAGGGGAGTGACATCCAACAGCAACAAGTCCTGCACCCTTTCGTTTCCTTCTCCGCTAAGGATCGCAGCTTGGACAGCAGCTCCATAGGCAACAGCCTCATCTGGGTTGATGCTTTTGCAAAGCTCTTTCCCATTGAAGAAGTCCTGCAAAAGCTGCTGCACCTTAGGGATCCTAGTCGATCCACCAACTAGAACAACATCATGAATCGCGCTCTTGTCCATCTTCGCATCCCTCAGGCACTTCTCGACAGGCTCCATACACTTGCTGAACAAGTCCATGTTCAACTCCTCGAACCTGGCCCTCGTGATGGTCGAGTAGAAGTCGATTCCCTCATACAAGGAATCTATCTCTATCGTGGTCTGAGCAGTGGAAGACAATGTCCTCTTCGCTCTTTCACATGCCGTCCTCAGCCTCCTGAGTGCCCTCGGGTTACCACTGATATCCTTCTTGTGCTTCCTCTTGAACTCTTGCACAAAGTGATTAACCATTCTGTTATCAAAATCCTCGCCACCAAGATGAGTATCGCCAGCAGTCGCCTTCACCTCGAAGATCCCTTCCTCGATTGTCAGCAATGACACATCGAATGTCCCACCTCCAAGATCGAAAATCAGCACATTCTTCTCACCAGAGGTTCCGCCCTTCTTGTCCAACCCATAAGCAATAGCAGCCGCAGTCGGCTCATTGATGATCCTCATCACATTCAATCCAGCAATGACACCGGCATCCTTCGTCGCCTGTCGCTGCGAGTCATTGAAGTAGGCCGGGACAGTGACCACGGCGTTCTTGACAGTCGTGCCAAGGTAAGCTTCCGCGATCTCCTTCATCTTCGTCAGCACCATGGAGGAGATCTCCTCGGGGGCGAACTGCTTCTCCTCTCCCTTGTAGTTGACGACTATCATCGGCTTGTCTCCTGGTCCTGCAATCACCTTGAATGGCCATAGCTTGATGTCGCCTTGCACTGAGGGATCACTGAATCGTCTCCCAATCAATCGCTTGGCATCTACACAACAAAACAAGCACATGATCAGCATGAGTGTTCTAAGCAATCTAGTCGCAATCCAACACAAGATATTTCACAAGAAAGCATGATTTACGTTGATCCGCAAATTAACGAACTTACAATGCATACTTGTCGTTATCAGCTAATCACACACAGACACGTTAGGATATGCATATTATCTTAATCAACAGAATGGAAACCTAATCAACCATAATGATCAGCATTTGACAAATTAGAAAATAAGTAAATTAACAACTAGCCAGCAACAAATATAATCCGATCAGAGTAATTAGAACATTCAAATATCTTCAGCAACTATTAAGAGACCTTAATCAGCATTAGTTATCAGCTAATCAGTACATGTAGATCATCTTAATTAACTGTGAACAGCTTCAACCAACTCAAATATCAACAATCACAAACAACACAAACCAACAAGCAACAATGAAACAGGAACTTCTTAACATACCAAAAACAGTGTTAGTCGGGTTCATCGCGACTTGATTCTTCGCCGCATCGCCGATCAGCCTCTCGGTATCCGTGAAGGCGACATAAGACGGAGTCGTCCTGTTGCCCTGATCGTTCGCAATGATCTCGACTCGATCATGTTGCCATACCCCAACGCACGAGTACGTCGTGCCGAGATCGATCCCGATCGCCGGTCCTTCTCCCTTTCCTGCCATTATCTCACCACTTATCACACAAACCGATCCGATCCAAGACTGAATCACAGAAAACGAGTTTTTCTTGTTCGCAAATGCTTAGCTTTGCCTTGCTTTGCTTTGTTGTGTTGGTGAATGAGGAGAGGAGAGGAGAGTTGGGGTTTTATAGGGGAAATGGCGCTGGTTTCGAGAGAGTTCTGGTGGCCCGATCACAGCCGTTGGATTCAATTTGATTGATTGGAGTTGATGTTATGATTAGGGGTTGATTAATTTGGGATTAGTTGTTTGGGAGGTGTCGTGGTTTTTCTGATTTGTTCTTGAGTGTTCTGTGTGAAAGGTGTCGAGTGTGAGCTTCGGGAAGTCTCTTGAATGTGCGATTTTGTGTTTGGCGACTTTTGAATTTGGCCGTTGGATGGTCCGCTGCGGCTTTTCTACGTGGACACTTTTTTAAAGTTCGCGTTTTTTCCCCTTGCAAATACAGACAAGGATAGACTTGTTTTTAAACCACTTTAGACTTTCTATTGATGTATCATAGAATATTGACATAAGTGGAATGGTTTTAGTCCTTTGGCCACATATTGTGACTTTGTTTACCGTGATGGATTAATAATCTATTGTACCATCACGACTGAGATGAATCCACATCCGCCGGTGACTTTATTTTTGGATAAGTTCGAGATGAGACCATTGCTAATCTCCACTTGCAAAATCAAGGAGTTGTTTAAAAACCTCATCTACGATTTGATTTTTTTTGTTGTTTATTATATATTTTAAGCAATTTTGTTCATTAAATAATATAAAAATGTTTAAAAAACATCATAGATGAAAATATACAACATAAATTATCATTAATATTAAAAAAAAAATAACATTTAATCCTTTCAACTATTCTCCGAACTGTAAAAATAATCACTTAACTACTTAAATTTTGAAAAAATCTTGATTTTTGACACATGATCTTCTTGAAAACATTTATTTTTTTTAATAGAAAACCCCCATCAAAAGGAAACATATGCCCATTTCCAAAATTGAGGGAATTATGTATCAAAATTCGAAACTTCAGGATGTTTAAGCGTTATTTTTCTTTAATATTATGTAAAAAAATTGTAAAAAAAAACCCATTTAGTTGTTGCATAATATGGATCAAAATTAAACTCAATAACTATGTTTTTTTTAAAGGTCCCATAAGATATTATATTTTATTATAAAAGTCATTGATATATTCATGAAAACTATCCTACACGTTACATTGATAGCACTCAGAAATATATCTACCCATTACATAACATAACATTACATGTGCGGTTGGATTTGCTTCCGGATACATTCAATAACTGTGTTTGCTTCGGCTGAAGTATGGTAATCTTTGTGGGATTGACGGTAAGCTATCGGCCTGCAATCCAACACGTTGTCCAGGCCCAAAATTGCTAAAAAAACCAAGATCCCAACAGCTTAAGGCAACCACCACAACCCAACTCGAGTCAGCCCAACACGCTCTCCTTGCAAGAAGGCGATCAACCAACACCAACCCCAAACTCTAAACGTGTCAGTCCCCCATTGGTCACGAAGCGCAACCATTTCCTACACCTCTCCGCACCCATAAACGACACATTCTCCTCCTCCTCCTCCTCCTCCTCCTCGGATAATCCCCAAAATATCCTCCTCACGCACTTCTCCTCTCACCACCAAGCTTTGATGCCTCGCTGAATTCCCTCTCCTCTCATCTCATCACCTCTCAATCTCCTCACCATGGCTCGAACCCTAGTCTCCTCGCCTCCCTTCACCGGCGCCCCTCTCCCATCCCTCTCTCGCCACGTCAGCTCCGTCTCTGGTGCCGGATTCATCGCTCTCCCTGCTCGGAGACGACAGCTCAGCCACAGCGTCAGAGTGCAGTTCGGATTGCAGGAATTGGATGTGGGCGCGGTGGTGGCGAGAGTCGAGGGGTTGTTGTACACGATCGCTGATGCTGCCGTGACCGCGAGTCCCGCGGTGGGGGGAGGAGGCGAGGGAGGGGGAGATGGTGGTGGTGGTGGTGTGGTGCAGAGGAGTGGAGGTTGGTTCGGGTTCATATCTGATGGCATGGAGGGTGTTCTCAAGGTGAATTCGGCTTCGCCTTCTGTTAGTTTACGTTTAGGTGATGTGACGTCAGTTTGGATCTTTGGTAGAGCTGATTCCTCTCGAATGTTGTATCAAAGCCACCTAAGTGTGATATTGAGGTCTCGAGTTTGAATTCTGTCCCCCTGTATATTTGGGGCTGACAACTTTCTGATCATATTGTGTAAGCTCTATTTGTTGATCATGTTGTTGTAAAGTGTCGGTCCATTCGCTTTGATAAACAGAATATGAATTATAACTATTGAGGGATCGACTGTACCAACAATTCAAAGTGATGTTAGAAGGCACACAAATGTTTTTCAAGAGTATCGGCCACATTCTTGTGTAGTCCTTTGTCCATGAAATTGAACGGATAAGAGATAGAGACTTTGTGGGAGATTGCTCAGAAGAAGTTCCCATTCGTAGAAAAAAGTATTCATGATGCAGTTCCGCAATTGTTACAGGTCTTGAAGGGTTTGCTCTCAGCGGTGCATGTACCATATTCATATGGATTCGCTATCATATTGCTGACTGTTATCGTCAAAGCTGCAACATTTCCTTTGACAAAGCGACAGGTTTTCATGTTTGTAGTGACTGTCGATTCTTATTCTAGACTTGAAGTCATATTGGCTAATATGTGATGTTTGTGTCAACAAATGCTCGTAGGTCGAGTCCACATTAGCAATGCAGAATCTTCAACCAAAGATCAAAGCCATACAAACAAGATATGCAGGAGATCAGGTATGTTGTATTTCTTACTTGTTGCACCCCCTCCCGAGAGGCCAAGTAATTACATGTGTATTAGAATCGAATAAATATTTACCCTTAGACGGTAAATTTAGGATGATAGCTTTGTAGTTTGCAGTAATCGTTGCCAGTCAGTGAACAGTGTTCCTCAATTATGGTGGATGCTTTTCACTTGTAAGATAAGGATCATCTGTGAGTACAATATAGAAAGCTGGTATAATGGTATTACTCTTGAAAGTCGCAAACCTCATGTATGCATCAAGGAACATCTCATTCTCTGACTTATATTATGACTGAAGTAATGAGGTTATGAAAATTTGACGGAAAAGAATGGAATACAATGCATTAATGTTGGTGGTATAAGGGCACCAAATTGTTGGCATTCTTTGTCATTAGAATGTCTCCACTTAAAGAAGTAGAAAAGCTGAAAACTTATGTTCTTTTGAATTCCTTTCTTGAATTGTATCTTTAACATGATGTATCGGACTTAATCTAGCTGCTTTTCAACAAATTCCTCATTTAATCTTTTCTTCTTGATTTTTTTTTTTATCTTCTGAAGATAGTTTTGCTGTTTGCTAGGAAAGAATACAACTGGAGACAGCACGACTCTACAGACAGGCAGGAGTTAATCCTTTGGCAGGTAATCCATCTTTCTTTTGCTCTGGGTTCTAATTTGAAGCCCCTTGTCCTGCACAAATGAGTTCACTGTTTTACAAACAGGTCTTTTTTTCTGTAAATTTATTCTCTTTTTTGGTGGTGTTTTTCTGTAGAAAAATGAAAACTTCCTCTTATCTTTCTTCTTGCTGCAAGAGGTGATTGTTTTGGTTCTTGCTTTATTACACTTGTAGAGGTGAATGCTGAAGCCCATCGTTTATTAAGTGCCACTGTACATATTTCATCGCTCCATATTTAGTGGACTTTAAAATATTTTGTGGCACTTCCTATTATTCGGATTTCAGTATACATGAATATGAACCCAGTACATGGAGGTAAACATGAATGGTTAACTTGAATGGGTATTTTTAGCCTTTAGGTAAGATGCCTTGAAATTATCGTTTCATCTTTCTTTTTCAATTCTCCTACTTGAGCATGTTTTTCCTCTTCTCGTGTGATAAATTCAAATGCAGTTATTTATTGTGTTATTCGTAGGATGTTTCCCAACATTGGCTACAATACCAATATGGATTGGTCTCTATCAAGCTCTTTCAAATGTGGCAAATGAGGTGAATAGATGTTTTAGAGATGTCGTTGGACTTCTTTTATTTGACAGCTTATTGATTGCAATGGGTAAGCAAAGTGCTGATCCTCTAAAGCTTTTCTTTCATAAAGGGACTCCTTACAGAAGGGTTCTTTTGGATTCCATCTTTGGGAGGACCAACCACATTCGCTGCTCGTCAAAGTGGTGCTGGCATATCTTGGCTTCTTCCCTTTGTGGTAAGTTTATGGAATGCCATGTAATTTATCATGATTTTAATGGCATTCTATCTCTATGCCTCATGTTGCTATTGCATTTGTTTATTGGAATGTTTTTCAAGATAAAAGTGTCTTCTGTCACACCATGTGTTAAAAGTTCTTGGACAACCCCTGGGTTATTATCGTAACAGTAAGCTCATTGATGCTGATCGGAGCCTTTGATAGTAATGCGTGCCGTAGCCCGTAGTGTATGCAAGTTTTCACAAAGCCCTTCATTCCAGGGTCCTGTCGAAATAAAATTACCTGAATTTTATATCATGGCTATCTTGGACAATGATTTTCTCCGTCTCCTACTTGTGGACATATATTTCACTGACTCAGATCTTTTTCTGTATGGTTAAACATAGTCCAAAATATATATGGACAAATGTCAAATTCTCCAAACATTTGTTATTGTGCTGTCTCCATGATTTGTTTTTGTTCTGGCACTCTTTTTTGGATTCTTTGATGCGACCACCCTGCTCATATTATATTTATATCGAACAGGATGGCCATCCTCCTATAGGCTGGCATGACGCTGCAGCCTATCTTGTATTACCTGTGCTTCTTGTCGTCTCACAATGTGTATCTATGGAGCTCATGAAGCCTCCCGAGGTATAAGAAAATTTCCCTATTTGTATTTGCTTTATCTCGATTATAATCTATATGTTCATTTTCAGGCATTGTAAATCTCTGATGATTATATGTTTTGTCAGACTGATCCAAACCAGAAGAACACGTTGCTTATTTTGAAGTTCCTTCCTTTCAT
>JAOVYX010020471.1:0-16993 GCA_035668315.1 Drosera spatulata | reverse complement strand
GCAATTGAAAAACATAACCGTGAGCTAATGAAGCTCAGCAACCTCTGGTGTATGAATCCCAATTACAGGGAACTTCCTCTAACGGCTATGATGACCGCCGAAAGTCCCTAAAACATTTTATATATATAAGAAAATATGGGCGTCATATCACACAACATCGTTCTTCATCTCTTTATATGACTTTGTATCGCTTTTAGGAGTCATTTCTTTATTTCGTATTTAATTAGGGCTTATGACTCGACTCAAAAACAACGACAGCTCCAAGGATATGACCGACTCGGAGTACAGAGATAAGATTAAGTAAAGTGTCAATCGTCAGCCGGGTTTCCCAAAAGATTTCGTTTTCGCACCTGCCTAAACTGTGTGTCGCCTTGCACCTCTTGTGCGCATTCAATGAGGTTTCGTTTGCCTGCATTGAGTTAATTTGGGTCTCCCTGCAGAGAGCAACCCGTGGTCCCGCCACTACGGCGTAGAAGCCGCTGCATGCCTGCAAAGAGGATGGGGGATGCCCATCGCTCCCTAGTTAGTTTTCACCCGTGACGATGACTCAGATGATAATACAGGAGTGCAATCACTCAAACCCAAGTCACCAAGACTAGTCAAAGATACAGATGATCGCAATGGATCGAAAAAGGGACACCATGTTCGACCTTCTCAACAAATTCAAGAAAACGACCAATGATCCACAAGGGATGTCAATGCCGTCCTTATCAGTTCAAGGAGGCGATATTTCTTATTTGTTTGCATTTCTTTAGTTCACACGGATAGTATAACTATGCTCCACATCCCCCATTCTCTTTTTATTAACCATTTAGCGGTCGCTTTCATTTTTTTTTCTTGAGGTAATGTACATTATAAAGATACATTCTAATTCATTATAACCCCGAATACCCCATCACATATCAAACGTGATCGTTTATGCACGTTTGACGATTTATTTCCATGCGTAGGTGTTATATATCTCAAATACGCGTTTATATTTAAAGTTCGGGGCTCAAAAATGTATTTTTCTTGAACAAAAGACACGTCGCGGCCGCGACATTGGGCTGTCGCGGGCGTGACGGTACTGTTTGACCAAAGCTGAATTTTCCTTTGTCGCGGACGCGACGGCACTGTGCAGAAAATTCTCTGATTTTCCCCTTGTCGCGGCCGCGACCCACGATTGTCGCGGGCGCGACCGATCCCAGGCCAGAACCTCCAGGAAACCCCCCTGTCTGTCTACGGAACGCCCAATTCAGGTTTTTAAGCAACCAAGTCATCATAAACACATCAAACACAGCATATACACATCCCAAAGCATGCACGGACGTGTTTGAATCATGTGAATGAATAAAAGAGGTGTATCGGACGTGTGAGGTTACCTCGAACGTGTTTGGTTTTCTTATGCACACGAGCTCACGGTTTGTTCCGTTGGCGTCCCCTAGTCCTGCTGCTGACGCTGATCCTCCCATCCACGCTGCTGCTGCCCTTCGACGTGTGACGTTGGTGATGATCGTGAGGTGATGACAATGATGAAATGATGAAGTAAGTGATGTTGATGACGATGATGTTTGATGATGTCCTGATGATGATGGTGCTGCTGGGGGTGCCTGCGGAGAGGTTTCCGGCAGGGGAGATGGTGATGATGGTGGCCGGCAGGAGTGGTGTAGAGTGGTGAGTGATGGTGGTTAAAGTGGAAGGGGTGGGTGTGGTGGAGAGGTGCGGGAAAGTGGAGAAGTGGAGGGAAAAAGAAAAGAAAAGGAGAAGTGTGTGTGTTTATCCCACGTTTCGTCCCACAAAATGTCTCGTTCAGTCCATTGTTCTCTCAAATTTCGTAATATTAATCCACGAAAAATCTATTTTCATCGATAAATTTATCCCGTTTATGAAAATATGACCTTTCGAGACATAATTCGTTGTTTTTTAGATTAAATCGATAGTCCTTACGCGTAACGTTTACAACGTTATAATGTAAC
Source organism: Drosera spatulata (assembly GCA_035668315.1). NCBI lineage: Eukaryota > Viridiplantae > Streptophyta > Magnoliopsida > Caryophyllales > Droseraceae > Drosera > Drosera spatulata. The sequence goes on along the minus strand of JAOVYX010020471.1, from coordinate 15,038 downwards.
GTTATTTGTTCGTAACGTTTATTAGCGCGTTCAACTAATCATCCCAAACATTCCATCGTCGTCATATTTGATTTAATTAATCAAATATTTTTTTAGATTTAAATATATAACCTTTTGGTATGATTTGTTTTAAAAATCGTAACGTTATATATTCGTCTCACAACTTTCAAAATTCTCGGGTATTACACATTTGCCCAACAACCCCTTGTGGCATACCTGCAAGCACTGTCCAGCATCTAAGTCGTCAGGACGAGCCTATGTCCCTGCGCAACTTTCGAGTCCCTACAAACTAGTTCCCAGTGCCTCGACGACCTCATCACATCCACCTAATGGAAAGCTAATCTTTCTCCTAACACGTCAACGCATCATCGATTGGCTCCCTGCAAGCATCTGTCCAGTACCCATATTGTCGGGGGGCTAAGTCCTGCCACAACCCCGGATCCCTGTAAACATTTGCCCAGCAACCCCTAGTGGCATACCTTCAAGCACGGTCCAGCATCTAAGTCGTCAGGATGAACCCACATCCCTGCGCAACCTTCGAATCCCTGCAAACTAGTGTTCAGTGCCTCGACGATAATACTAAATCTCTATAACGGACAACGAACCTCTCCTTCGTCCCGATATCATCCTCGCACGAGGTTAAACGTTTTAGTTAATTACAGCGTATGCCATTTCGTCGATTTATCAACTTGTCACTTGGTAGATCCTCAAACGATATCTCGTATGGTTTATTCATCTCATAATTATCGAAATCATTAGAACGCATTACTTTACTCGTCCCATTTTTCTATTCGTTTATTTCTCCATTCTTAATTAGCGTGTCAATTAAACTTATCCCATCATTTATATTCGCCTATTCATCGACGATTCATTATTATACGTATATATGTTACATTTAATTTTTATTCGTATTGAATTATCGTCAATCATTACACTAATAGTAATTATCAAACCAAAATATCACCCCATACACCATCCTCATCTCCCAAACTCACCCCAACCTGCGGATCATCGTCTCAATACAGTCTCAAACTCTAGCAATTCACACCATCAAACATCAAAACATCATAAACAGTCTCACATCACGACCAAGGGAGTTATGAGGGGTTGGGTTACCTCACGCGAGAGAGGAGGAGAGTGAGCGCGGCAGTGGGTAGTGACGGCTGTGGGGCGACGCGGTGGCTGGTGACGACTAGGCGGTGACAGCGTGGCTGGTGGCGGCTAGGCTGTGACAGCGTGCGGAGCAGGGCGACGGTGTTGGCTGCTTGGGCTGCGGCGAGGGAGCTCGTGGTGGCGATCGGCTGGCCGACTGGATCAGACAACTGGGAGGCAGGGAACCGGTCCGACGATGGCGGCAGACGACGGCAGGATGCGGCTCTTGGGGAGGCTGGCGCGGCGGCTTGCTGAGGGGAGGAGATGTGGCGGGAAAGGAAGGAGAAGGGGGAGAAACGAAAGAAGGAGGAGGAGGAGAGGAAAGAAAGAAGGGAGGTGGCGGCGGCGGCGACAGGGAAGGGCGACGGCGGGGTATGGCAGGGGGAAAGAGGGAGAGGAAGAGAAGGGGAAAAAGAAAGTTGGGGAGGCCGGGGGGAAAGAAATGAGGGATAAGGAAATTTTCCGTGTCGTCTCAAGATTGGTTAATTTAGGATAATTTAGGATTGTGTTATATTTAGGTTTATATTTGATGTAATTATTTTAACTGATCGTCGAATTAAGTATATCAAAATTCTCAGAATTTTATGACGAGTTTAAAATTCTATTTAAAAATATATGTTAAGAACTAAATTTTTAACACTAACATATGACTGCACGTTTTTATCTACGTTCGTCTAAATATTAATTATTAATAACAATAATAAAATTAAAATAAAAAAATAAAAAATAATATGTTGATATTTTTTGTTATCACATTTGTATTGTCGAGTGGAACTCCACTAAATTACATTAATCATGAGGTACGGTCCTAGATTAAGTGGAACTCCACTAGAGAGTAGTGACAGGCTATTATTGTTCCCCGTTAGCTTGGCAAACGGATGTTTTCTTTTTGGTTGTTACAGTCTTACAGATTGGCATGAACCTTGTGGTTGCTACTAATTATTGCGACCATACTAGGCTTAGGAGCTTAGAGTTGATGATATGTTAACACCATAATTAATGAATTAGTTATTATATTTTGATGAACAAAATACATAAGATGGCAAAAAAAAAACTCTACGTATAAGCCCCTAGAGAATTGTCAACATAAAGCCATCCGACTCAAAGATATATCCCAAAAATATTCTGAACATATCAAATAAATATTTAAATTTGAAACAAACCTCGAGTCAATCTTCACCTTATTTCGAGATTCTGAAACACACAAGTCACCTTCACTGAAAGGTTATCTCGTATCCCGTCTGGGCATGAACTCACCATTGGGATCCTGAGACCTTGGAGATAAGGATCACCACCTCCGCTTCCTTCCTTAATATCAACCTGCATCAACTAGTCACCAAAATATTCCCTTAACTCTTTCTGTCCTTCGCTTATCTTTGGTGAATGCACCAGCTGTGAGCCATTTGTTGTCTGCACCACATGTGTTCTACATCATCTATGTAATATAAAAATTACGATCTTAACTCTATCGAATCTAATAACTCCCTGATGACTGACTGAATCTTCACTATCTGTATGAAAACCACCTGAGATCGTGTCAATTAAATCATCCTTCGGCATCTGAACACTGTTACATAGGATTTTGTCTCAGGTATTGTACGACTGTCCTTGAAGCTAGCTTGTATCCATAACTGTTCTCCAAATCCTCCAAGCTAGCCTTTATCACGACCATGGACCTCTGTACACCGCATGTAGAGATTTATATCCCTGTCGTCTTCTCGTTCTACTATTCTCCCAAAACACTTTTCTTTCTTCTTTTCTTTTAGACACTCACTCATAGTGCCTCAGCATGTAACTTAGCTCGAACTTTACGCTATTAATCATCTTTTCGTTTACGAAAATCGTCATTTTCAAAAAGTTTCGATCTTTATCTAAAGACTCAACCTTTAACCCAGAGATTCAATCTTTCTTCTTCAAGAATCAAACTTTACTCTGTACGACCTCAAGCTCTGATATCACTTTTACTAATTTAGCTGGAGAAACTAATACATCGAGTACCATAATCAAGCATACAATCATCCACATACAAGAACCATAGTATCAACACACGAGATTTAACGTAAAAAAAATCCTCACGAGACAAAACCCACATCACCAATTAATATGAGTTACAATTAACCTGATTTGTCCCTCCACTACTTGCTTAATTTTATCTTTTACTTTGCTCAAACCCCAGAAGAAAAGATGATATGCAAACTCAACAATAAAAAAAAAAAAAAAAAACCTCCATAAATAACCTGTTATTTATAGAGAATTGCTAATCTAAATTTTTTTTACTCAAAGATATATCCTAAAGTTATTTTAACTTTAAATATATTCTAAACATACCACAAAAATATCTAAATCTGAATGAAATCTCGAGCTAATCTTCAACACAATCAATTAAAATAATTCTATATAGATTTATACAATTACATTCATTTTTCTTGATAGCAAGTTTGATTGGTTCTTTACTTAATGATTAAAATTCAAATTAAATATATTTAATATAAATTGAATTTTTATTTTTCCTAAATTCAATATGTTTCAAATATGTATAAAAATAGAAAATAAAATTTTTATAAATAATATATATAGTTTATGATGTTCTTTTTAATTTAAGTTATCATCACAAGTTATCAAAAAAACAATAATATGATCATAAAAAACTTAAAATCCAAATTGCATAATGTATTTTTTTTAAAAAAAATTAATATCATATTCTTTTTCCTATATAATACGAATCAATACAAAATTCAATATTCTTCTTCAATAATCTTAACTAACATACGTTGCAATAGATAAGCAATAAAGTTATTCAAGATACTGATCGTTCGCGGGACGATCAAACATTGTTTTACGTAAAATTATCGTGAAACACTTATGATAGTTTAAGTTATGTACTTCAACCTTGCGTTTCTGATATAATTTTCTTACGTCATTAAGACGAATAACGAAAATTTTCAACCAACCTGGGTTGGTCTAGTGGTGTTCGACTCAACCTTTTTCTTGAAGGTCTTGTGTTCGAATCCCACAAGCCTCAAAATCCAGGTTGGCCACGCCCGTTGACTTCGATCAAAACTTTACCCGATGCTGGTGGGGGGCGCCTTGTCAGTGTTCGAAGGATTAGTCGAGGTGGGCTCGAGCTACCCGAACAACGTTGCAAACTAAACGATACGGAAGGAGTATACCGTAATTAAAAAATTTATATTACAAGTTGATGAATATATGCTGACAAAGTTTAGTTATAAAATACACAAAATTTTGACAATATACATTCATCAACTTATAATGTAAATTTTTCAAATTACAATATAAAAAATAAAACTTACACTACTAGTTGAATCAAAAAATCCAAGAAAATAAAAAGCTCTATTAAGTGCGACCCGGGATATACCTCTCAATATTTTTCTGCATTAGGCACGTCTCGGGCCCAATATTTTTTTTGTTTTTAGATTAATTAAGTTAAATAAATTATACTCCCTTCGTCTCAGATAAATTAGGACACATTATTAAAAATAAACGTCTCATATAACTTACAATATTTTCATATTAGACAATTTTAGAATGACATAAAACTTAAACTACTCTTACTTTATATCACATCATCTTCTCTTTCATTATTTTTTTTTTCTACTCATTTTAAATTTCTCCACCCACTCATAAGGATACCAAGGTAAAATTCCATAAAGTCAATATTTTCCTTAATATTCGTATCAAAACAACACATCGTAATTTATCTAGGACGGAGGGAGTAATTAATAAAAATTTTACTCCGCTTTGTTTCATATTAAATGCAAAGTTTTTTTTTAGACCGTCCAAAAATATATGCAACATTTACTTTATTTTCATATTTGAAAAAAAAATAGTATTTAACCCCTGAACTTTCGACCTTTTACATTTTTATCCCTTCAACTTTGAAAATAGATACTTAACCCTTGTAAATTTTGAAAAAATCTCGATTTTTAACGCATGATTCCCTTGAAAGTATACATTTTTTTTTTACAGAAAACCTCCCTCGTAGGAACCATGTGCCTATTTCCAAAGTTAAGGGGAACAAAATGTAAAAGATCGAAAGTTCATGAAGGTTAAATACATTTTTCTCTATTTGAAATCAAATTCATACTAAATTAAACATACCACCTCAACACACCCTCTTAACTTCTCTCACATTCTCTCACATACTTTCACTATCTTAAAAAAATATAATATACTAATTAAATTAAACTCTCATATAAAATCCCGTCATATAATTCAAAACGGAGAGAATATTAAAATGGTATTGGCTTGATCCATCAATACCCATGAATAGGTTATAACTAGCCGTTTTGGTTGCCACACTCAGATGAGGGTTTACATATTTTAGGAGAGACAGCTTTTTGTATAATTTCATTCATAAAAATCCTTATTAAGATTTTTTATGGCCTGTATTGTCCTCCCGATACTCAGGTTCCATGTAAAAGTTCTTTAGCCCTCTCTTTTTCTATTTGATCTCGTGTATGTGATTATGTGTTCGCATGCTTCAATCTGTCTCAGTGACAAATAAGTTTTCACCTATAAACATAGCTCATCGAAATGTTACTGGTTATGCGAGTTGACGATGGGTAAAGCATCAGGAACACCGTCGAGGGTGTACATCCCTACCACTTCTATGACTCGGATTAATTAAAAAAAAAATCTAACACAATTGAAAAAATCTAAATAAATTCACCACATCCATCATGATATACTAACAATTTGCAGATGGTGATGAAGTGCCTTGGAAAATGTAATGCTTTTATATGTTTAGTGCCTCGCACGATAAACCAAGCGGGAAGGCAATGAGGAAAAATCTCATTCCCGATGAAAACACAAAAGATCCATAATTTAGGCAACAACTACGATTACACGTATTAGATCAACTTTGTGTCGATTGTCCGACATTCAACTAAGCTTTTCTGGTTGTGTGCCTCACACGATGGAACAAGTGGGAATGCAAGGAGGATAGTTGTATTACTAGGCGATTTTACATATTGATATCCCAATTTTTTTTCCTTATACTTTATTCCCCCTTATCCCTTGTTGTTGTTGTTGTTTTTGAGGTCAAACCTTCATCTATTCTCTCCGTTTCAATTTATAAATAATTATTTAATACGATATGAGATTTTTATGAAATTTGATTAAAAAAAATATTTTCAAGATAATGAGACTTATTATAACAATTGATATAATTTTTTTAAAATAAAAATTTGCTAAAAGATGAAAGATTATAAATAAATTAGAATAACCTAATATATAAAGTATTATATATATATATATATATTGAGACGGAAAGAGTAATAACACTTTCCCCATTTGAGCATTGACTTTTAAAACATGAACTGAACATACTCCTTTTGACAAATCCAATCTAAGAAAAAATGCAGTCATGCAGAAGACTACCATCATGCAGTAGGTTTCATGGCTTTGTCTTCTGCTTATGCGCAAGAACAAACTACTCCACCAGATTCCCAAATGACAAGATCAAATCCAGGAAAGGGAGATCGTACCATAGAATAATTAGCATTAGAGTCTAATCGACCACATCACCAAGCCTTTTTTTCGTCTTTCAGAAAAACGATCTCCACTAGAGTCCCACAAGTTTCCTGATGTCAAATAAGCAGTACAGATTAGATATTCTCTTCGGTCAATAAGGCCATGAACTCCCAGACTCAACACGGCTTCTGTGCTAAGGATTCTACGATGACAGTGGCAAAAGGATAGGGTTGGAAAGAGAGAGGGCTGAATCCTGTGCATGCAATGTTTAAGTTGCAGAAAAGAGAATACAACAATGCGTCAAGGCATTGTTGAAAGAAACGGTCTGGGCGGAAGCTTAAACTAACACCTACGCAGAACTTATGAAACCATATGCAGATGTTCATTCCCAGGTAACCATTATAACCAAAAAGAAAATAGAAGAGAAAAAAAAGGCATGCTTTCCACAACCCCGCTTGATAGAAGAAATAGCAGTGGCACGATATATGGCAGAGCATTCGGACGTAATACAACTGAAAATAATATCAACAAATTACGTAGCATTGCCATGTCACGGAAATTTACCTTGCAAAAAGAAGGCGTTATCTAGCTAGAAAAAGTTGGCGAGAATACAGCCGCTTCATGCCAATTGCCATTCAAATTTGACTGCCACAGCCTAACCTGTCCATCACTTCCAGTGGTTGCCAAACTCATCCCGCTCATGTCCCATTCCATCTGCCATACCTGATTCGCAACAACAATAACCAGCATATAAAATGGTATATAGAAAATATATGAACCAGAATGCATCCTGACATCGAATTTCTCAATAATAAGATTTCATCTGAGCTCTAGTCAAGAAGCTCAATTGGCTGAGAGTCGAGTGCATGGGCATCGCCCAGGTGGGTTCAGAACTAAGATGCCACGTTATCATCAATGCAACTTTTCAAAGCTCACTTTTTGTGAATTTTGATTGCATCAAGAATCGAGAGAAACAGCCCTACTCGGTGGCACAAACGGTGGCTATGGCAAACAAAGTCAAAAAGTCTTCGAACATCGGGTTGATCAGCCCTTTCACTGGATAGTGACCCCAAGTGAAGTATGCATAGGAGGGAGTTGATGGTAACGATTGAAACACCCTTCACCTTGGATATAAATACTGGACTGCCTTGGCTACCTCAACATTAATGCTTCCTCAAATTTGACAACACTATTATCTAACCGAGCTCAGACTGCTGTCAGTAAAGGAAAAGAGTGCAACATTAATCTCTCTTCTAATTTTCTCTTCATGTTTTTAGTGCACAGCGAACTCTCAAGTCTGAAAGAGTTTTTCCCAACAAGCCCAATTTGATGGGCTCCATCAAATTATGCCCATTCCAATCTTAAGCTGCATAACTGTTAGCACAAACAAGTTTAAATTGAGAATTTTATAATACAATCTGATTGTCAATACAAATTTTCTAGGTACCATCAAGATGAAAGAACTATACCTGTGATGCCTCTTCTTCATGACTGGAGAGTGAAGCCACCTTCTCCACTGGCAGCCGTCCATCAACATTGGGTTCCAAGCCAACATGCCATAGTGCAACACCCTTCTGAGTCGCAACGGCTATTATTTCATATGATCTGTGAAAAAATAAGTAAAAAGAAGTAGGGACGTAAACCACGCATCGACTTGCGAATAAAAAGGGTCGATTTCCATCTAGCTCTTAGTTGATGTAAGAAGCCAGTTGCCAGGGCCCAGGATCAGGACACCTATCAATACACAATGGCATACTTCACCAGGCTAAATCCTTTAGAAGTGGATTATGGGATAGTTTATCGCAGTATTCCATTTCCGAGGACATGTTTTTCATGAAAGCACCACTAAATGAGACATAAATACCTTCCGAAATTCGGCGCCCATGCAATAGTATACACCTGATCAGCAGCGTCCCCAGGATTTGCCAACTCAGCTACTGGAAGCCATCTTTGATGTACTTGATCAAACTCCCAAACCTGTAATTTCAACTATTAGACCTAAATAACTCATGGACCCAACTCTTTCATATTTGCTTCACAAGAAAATCTTGGCATTGCAAGGTGAGAAGCCCTAAACAAATTATCCATCTTTTGAACAAAAAAATCACCCTTTATTCTACACAACTTTAAAGATCAAAACTTCTGATAAAAATGAGTATGCTAAGAGCTTGCAGACTAACAAATTGGTAGAGATTTATAATGAAGCATATGGCAGATGTCCTCTTACCTTGGAAGAATTCAATTGTGAAATATCTGAATTATATCCCACTGCAAAGCTTGATAACTGGTTGTTGCCTCTCTGAGAAATCCAAGAAATGGTCGCTGACAAGCATGAAACTTTGCCTAGTTTGGATACAGAATCAATGACATTAAGAAACTCGGCCTATAAACAAAAGCAAACACAAGTAGGAAATATCCAAATCATTATCAAAAGAAGATAGGATCAACATATAGACAAGTTTTAGTGAGACAATCAAATAGTTACCTGAAGTTGCCAATTACTGAGCTCCAGAGGATTTTGAAGCTCATATACTCTGACATAACCATCTGAATATGCAGCAACCTATAACATCAAGAAAAAGAAGCAATGAAAGTAATGTTGTAGATAAGGTTAAAAATGTTCATTTACACAATTTGACTTCCAAACAAAGAGCTTAAATAATTCTAAATCTGAAATCAACCAGTTTAAACTCATCCAGCATTTCAAGTTCTACCATTTTTACAAGCTTGTAATAAGGCATACCATATCAACCCAGTAGAACTGAAACTGTCAAAACAAAGCCTTCCATCTGGAGCATTCACCATTCCAATGATAAAAAAAATTAAAAATTAAAAAAAACTGTGTTTTCTTTGTTTGACAATTGCAAGTGTACAATGGAAAAGATCTTAACTCTAGCAATGAAGAACCAGAATCTCAAACAGAAGATTAAAAAGTGGACAGTGCTGTAATTATGATTATGAAAGAAGATTAGGATAAAGGCTATCAACGAAGCAGTACCACGACCAAGATTAGCTAGTTAAGCATGCAAATTCGAGGATGTGGACCAGTGTAGTGAAACCAACAGATAATATGATGTAAAACATGAGGCAAATTTAGCAGGAGACTCACTCCCTCCATCCCGCAAAAATTACTAACACTTGTCATATTTGAATGTCCCACAAAAATTACAACATGTTTAGAAACTTTTTCCTATAAAACTATCAAAATACCCTAACTTTTTACTTTATATCATATCATATCAACTCATCTCATTACTTTTTCTCCTCCTTTTTCTTTCTCACTCCTCTCTCTCACATAACCATATCTCTCACATAACCATAAAGGTAAAAAGACGAAAACTCATAAAATCAACGCACACATAAAATTCTGTGTCAAGTCAAATCGTTGGAATTTCTATGGAACAGAGGGAGTACAAACCAACTAAAAAAGGTTCCTATTTACACAAGTTCAATTTAGTACCTACCATTAATATCAAGTGCATTGAAAAGAATTACACATATAGAACTGCAAAGTGGCATGGGAAAAATAACCTAACTGATAAAAAAACAAGCCCATAAGTTGAATAGATAACACCAAATCTCACCAATTTCAAACTCGTTGATGAGATCCCAAACTGGATATCCAGTGCCCTCCTCGCCTTAATCTGAAAGCACTGGCACATCTTCCACTGAGAAGACTGCACATCTGGATGAAACAGCATGAGAGAAACATGAAAGTGTATGTTTAGCATCTCCTTTTATCTGGCATAGACAGTAATACAAATGCAAATAATCCTCATTTCACGTTCTACCCAGTTTTCATGCAATCTAGGTCGCACTGACTTGAAAATTAAAAAAAGAGGTTCAGAAATTGAAGTTCTAACAAAGGAATTGCAGCAAGAAAGTCCTCCTCCCATGACTCCATATTCGTAACTCTATTTCATTGTCTCAATTATTTTACGAACACAAAAAAAGAAAGGAAAGGAACAATACCCACATAATCTCACCAAGTACATAGTGTGGGGAAAACACCCCTATAAGACAGGATGATGCATCCAACCTTATCTCTATTTTTAAATAGAGAGGATGTTTCATGATAGTCTCAGATATCGAACCCATGATCTCACGATTAAGAGAGGAACGACTTACAATTGAACCAACTTAATCTAGCTTACCACGAACACAAAGACCTAATACTAGCTAGGAAACAAGAATTAGAATCTACGTCTCAAAAATAAAACCCTTTAACCAAGCAAAACAGGATATCGAGCTGCTTTCACATTTCCCCTCCCATCTAGCTTCCTCACTTAACGAGATATAATTTTACAAACTAAATCTTAATCAGGACTAGACTTTGTCAGACGGGAATACCTGAGTTATTGGTGTAATCTTAATGAGGGGTGGAATCATATCAGACTAATGAATCTGTCATGTAATTAACGTGTCATATAAAATATAGCGATGTACTACGAGGGGGTTGTACATGACCTCCAGCATACAATAAATATATGTATAGATGCCAACGTGGAATAGCCTCTTGGGAAAAAAGAACAATGTGTCGATGTCTCTGTAAGTTCCTTAGGGAACCACCCTTTGTGATAAAAGCCTATACATCACAATCGGGGTGGAAGCTTCTTGCGTCTGATAGAGCCCCCACACCCAATATGTAAAAGAAATAATAAGAGATAATTCTCACTATTACAATACTTGCTGAGGGCTGTAAAAATATTAGTTGATTAAGTCATATAATGAATTTAAACAACCTAAGGAAAGCTACACCGAATAACTTTTTGACTACCAATTCAAAGATAAATAATAAGCCCACTCATACTGATATTTACACAGATACTCGAACTCAACGGATGACAAGAGTCTTCAAATCACCTCCAGAAATCGATTGTACTAACAGAACAGAATTCACCTCGACAGAAAAAGTTCAGCATAATTACACATAATGATAAAGTTCATTTCACTTTTGCACATAGCAGAATATCACATAATAGAAACCCGTCACTGCGACATGGAAAATGTTACCTTGCGCAACCTCTTCCCATATGGAAAAAGCTCCATCACCATGAACGCAAGCCACCGCATCTCCAAACTCCGGCGGCACCCATACTATCTTCACAATGCTTCCATCACAGACCTATTATTTTCCCATCCAAACCACCAACGAGATTCCAAATTCCAAACTCAAAATCTCAATCTCGAGTACTTAGCGAAAATAATGAATCAACTGAGAATTGATGGAGAAATATAGAAGGACCTTGGTGCGATGGGAGCAAGTGAAGGAGGAAGAATCGGGATCTGGTGCGTCGAAGACCGCTAGGGTTCCGTCGATTGAGCCGGTGGCGAGTCGAGTGGCGCAGTAATTCCATGATGTGCAGAGGGTTCCTTCGTCTAGACTCGCTACTTGTTTCGACATTCTCTTTCTCTCTGCTTTTGGAAGTTTGATTTTGAAATTGTGGTCACTGGTAGGGGTATTGTTGAATGGGGTTTAGTCGTCGTCCTCGAGTACAGGTAGTTATATGATCCGGATCAAGTATCGACCCAACCAAACCTTTCGAGGATTGGATTATTGGCTCGGTTGAATCGATTTATAAATTAAATAAAAATTTAAAAATATATATTTTATATGTGATTTATATTTGATATATATATATATATATATATATGGGATTTGATATTTTCAAAATAATAATTGATATTGTTAAAATAACTTTCTCGTAAATTTTAAAGGACAAAAATATCCTTATCTCATATGGAACCTTAACAATATAAATTTTTGTCTTGAAAATAACGATTTTCTATGTATATTTGTAAATCTTATGTTTTCTCCGTTACAAAATAAATAAAATAAATTCCTAATTTGGGATATTTCATTTTAAATGAAACCATACCTAATATGATAAACTTCTTGGATAAAATAATCCATTTATCCTTATCTTCTTTCTCACTTTGGCTCCACCACTTACCCTTTTCTCCATCGCTAGTTAGGGGTAGTTTTGTAGTGTTAGGATAAAAATATGATTTTCTTTTTAATTTGCGTGTTAATTTTTTGTGTTTAACTTAATTTGGGATGGAGGAATACATGTGTTTTATTTTAATTTTAATTTTTTAAAAAAATTATCTAATAATCATCAAAATCTAACATATTTATCGAAACAAAAAAATTCAATAATAAGCAAAGACAAAAAAATTATTAAAATCAAAATTAAATGATAATTAATAAATGGGATAATTTTTTGATAAGTAAGTTTAAAAATTAGATCTATTGATAATTTATTTTTTAAAAAAAATTATCATTTGGTCACTTTTTGTCATCTTACCAGTCAATCACCTATGAAAATCCAACTTTGCCATTATAATGAAAAATGAAATATAGACAACTTGCAATCAAATTACAATAATTACAAACATCCTAAAACCCTAATCCTAACCCTTCCTCTCTAATTCGTCCGTCGGAGTTGACAGTGTGTCGGTCGGAGTTAACAGTATGTCTATCGTGGGAATCGACAACTCCGAAGTTATCATCGGAATCGATAGTACGTCGGTCGGAATCGACAGTGCATTCACCAAAGTCGATAATACGTTGTCGGAATTAACAGTACGTCATCGTCGGAGTTGACGTGCTCTTCGATTCAATTCACTAAATTCATTTAGTTCCCCGATTGGTTGGACATCGGATTTGACACCCCACTCATCTCTTATATATAAAGAAACATATTTATTAGGTTATTTGTTTAATTTATTGAACTAACATATTTATTAGGTTATTTGTTTAAAGAAACATAATATATATATATAATAAAAATAAATCAAATAAAACGTATAAACTTTTAAAACTATAAAAATATTCACAGACCGATTTAACCGTCGAACCAATAACCCATTGACCCGAAGATCTTGTTTGGTGGATCACCAGTTCGAGTCTGATAACTGTGCCACCATCTTTCTCCTCCACCTCATTGAAGTCCTCCATATCATCCACCGTACATTAGTTGCGTAACCTTACATAACCAACAATACTTAATCGTTCATCTGTGAGATGAACGGCCAAAATTTAAAGAAATTTCGTTACATTCGGGGTTTTTTTTCCGGAAGGATCAATCCATCCGGGAAAAAGAACCCCAGAAGATCATTGACTTTTTCGGTACATCCGAGATTCTTTTTTCGAATGGACTGATCCTTCCAGGAAAAAGAATCCCAAAAAACAATTGATTTTCTTGGTATATGCGGGATAAATTATCACGATATTCGTGTTTTTTTTTTTACCGGATAGGGATGTGTTTGATTTTAATCTAACCGTTTATTTTTCAAAGGGAAGGCTGGTTTGGCTGTGGATCATCTCCCATATATAAAAGTGATCAAATGACAGTGATCATCTCCCATATATAAAGTGATCAAATGATAGTTGATGAAACATGATATGATCAAATATTTTTTTTTTCTTATAATAAATATAATAAATTGATCGACATGAGATTTTATGTGTGTATTGCATTTTTGTGAAATTTGATGAAAAAAATATATTTTTTTTAGGATAGTGAGGTTTACTGTAATATAGAAGATAAGATAGTGAGTGTACTGTAATTTTTTTATTTTTTTTGATGACAAGGGTGTCCAGGGCAGCTCGCGTGCACCGAAGTCAACGGACATGACCAACCTGGATTTTGAGACTAGTGGGATTCGAACACAAGACCTTCAAGAAAAAGGTTGAGTCGAACACCACTAAACCAACCCAGGTTGGTTGAGTGTACTGTAATCGAGTTTGATTGATTTTATATTTTTTGTTAGATAAAAACTTTTCAAATAAGATAGTGTTATAATTATTATAGGATATCAAAAAAGACAAATGCTACAATTAGTATGAAACAAAAAAAAATAATAAAAAAGATATATGAATGAGATTTATTGATGATTCTCACTTTAATACTCCCTTCGTCCTAATTTAAGTGCAATTATTTGACATAATACGCGTGTCGATGTAAAATTTGACACGAGTACAACGACGATCAAACGTAATTTTTTATAAATTTATCGTGAAACATCAATGGTTGTGTAAGTTACCTATTTCAACCTAATACATGTTACGGGACGATCAGACGCGATTTGATATGTAAACGAGACTTGTATTCATACGTATATAATTGTAACGCCCCCGACTTTCCGCGCCGGAAGACACATGAGTGTTATGCCGTCACGGACCCGGTCGCTGACAAGGCTAAACAAACCGAATGGGGTTTAGGGGTACAGAAGTCAAAGAACTATAAACAGTAACCGTATTCATAGCTTACAGTTCCAAATACCTGTTTAGTTATAACATATAAGCGGAAGCTATGCAGATTGTTTATTACATTTAAACGATATAGACATCTGATCTGCCATAATATCCAAAGTACGTGGATTCATCT
>JAOVYX010020470.1:0-16993 GCA_035668315.1 Drosera spatulata | reverse complement strand
AGGGGCGCAGTCTTATCTTGACTAGTATACACAAAGTATACTTTTGACTTGCGGAACTAATGTGCAGTTGAGATTTGATCCCTTAGGACTTTATCTCCTTGTGTCCAAATGATTTCCTAATAGTTTTAATACAAAATAATGTTAAGTAGAAGAGGGCTGATAAATGTGAAAATACTGATATTTTATTTATATTAAATCTTTCATTTGTCACGTTATAGTTCTTTATTTTATGCTTTTAGTTTAGTTTTGCTTTTGGAGGTTGGTACTACTGTGTGCGTGTATTCATTGTAGATTTGTTCAAGAAGAGCGGCTTTTGGTGATTCGTGCAAATGGATGGAAAATGCTAGAAGATGATCGTGATGAAGTGTGATGATTTGATAAACGTTGATGATGATTTTTATGACTTCTAGAGATGCTCGTATGCATTACATGATGACACTGATGTTCAAAGGCGTATGGAGCTTTTTTGGAGATAAATAAATGCATTTGAGATTTTTTTGAGGGATGATGAATCATAAAAGTTAAACGACGCATATATGACGATTCAAGGCCATTTTGAAGATGCAAACGATGTCATTTAAAGGATTATATGATAATATAAGGGCTACATAAGATATCCATCGATCAAGCCGGAGTTTGAAGCGGAAAAATATTATTTTTGTCTGTTTTGGGTTCCGTCACGACTGTGACACTGCTTAAATTTGTGCCAGAATGCCAGTTTTTGAAGACCACGATGTCACGGGAATGATGAGGGTCATCATGGCCGTGACCAAGAAGATATTACATGAATTTTCGAAGATTTAGCTAAAGTTTCACCATATTTTCTAGAGCTTTTAGTTTTCCTATAACTATGGATCTTCTGTAGTCGTGTTTATCAGGGATTTTGCTCATCTTTGACGGCCAAGTCCATAGTTTACGCCAATTTTCATACTTTCCTTTATTGCTTTGGATTGCATCTTGGTGTTTGATGCTTCGATTGTTAAATATAGCAATGGATCTTATTCATTGGACATCAGATCTTCATTTTTCATCACTGTATTGTTTTCTATCCTTTCAATGTTTTTGAATTGATGATGATGATGCATATGATTATTATGATTGTGATGATTTCCATTATTATGTTTGAGTAGTTGATTTGTAGGTATTTATTAATATAATTTAGTTAAAGGACCATAAGATGTTGTTAGATTAATTTAAATCAGATTTGTACGATGATGAATGTTGTTAAATATTGAACCTTTATGTTGATGCCTAATTTCACCTATATTGATCACCTAGATGATTTCATATATTAACTATACCATGATTAACTTATGATTTTTTCTAATTTATCACTTAGATGTTGATATAGCTTGATCTAGCTAATTATATTTCAAACTATTTTGGTCATGTTAAGTAGCAACTAACTGTATTGTAGACCAATCTATCTTTCTATAATCTAGTTAGAACCTTTGACATGTGAATGAGTATATCAAGCCATCCTATAATTTAATTCATGTTTGGTGCATTCCTTATTTAATTCAATTATCTATTTTATTCATTTATGCTATCATGGTATATAGGATAGATGATTAGTTTAATTATTCAAGCTATCTTGATAATTAAAACACTAGAACGTGATATAGAAGTCCTTTATATCACAACCAAATCATTCCGAATGACAAATCAACTTAATAATCATCCATGAATGATCCTTGAAACGAGAACGAAATTAATCTATTCACTACACTTTTAATTAATTAGAAAACATCTATATCTAGTTTATAGCATAGTAGTTAGTTTTACAATTAGTTTAATTAGGCTTTAATTCAATTAATTCATATTATCAAAAAAAAAAAAAAAAAAAAACAATTCAACTAATTTACAAACCCCCCTTCCCCCAAAACCTCTTCAAACCTCAATTTTCATAATTATAATAGTTTTTCGATAAGAAGAGAATAAATAATATTACAACCGTCTTTATGGGTTCGACCCATAATTTCATTACTGTATTAATTTTAATATTTTTGAAGTGTAAGTAAGTGAATATAAATTCGAATTTGACGTGTCTGCGACAACGCACATCAAATTTTGACGTCGTTGCCGGGGACGATAACGTCGTGTCAATATTTTTAATCAAAAAGTTGAAAAAAATCTTTAATGAAATTGCAATTTTCGAATTGATTTTAAATTGAGTTTTGTTATGGTTTATAATTATCAATCTTATGGTAAAATGAATAATCAATCTAATGATAATTCTCAACCTTCAAAGATAGATAAAATTATCAAATTGATTATTCAATTCTGCAGTAATATTAATAATAATAGGTCATAAGGAAATTACTTTAATGTAGGAAATTAAAAAAGACAACTGCTCAATTTTTTCATCTTATAAATATGTCAATCAATTTAATCTATCTTCAAAATAACTATAATCACAATATGGATATAATACTTATTATAACTCATATTAATGATGGGTGGTTAAATCATCAAAATTGTTATGGTGGTTATCAAGATTTTAATCCTTCAAAACCAAATAATTCTTATGACTTTTCACAAAGTCAACCCTCAAGATCATACATACAAGACTCAAATTCTATATCTTAGAAATAGTTGAAATGCTTGAACATAACCAATGTACTATTCGTGAAGAAATTAGGATTTTGAATAAACAAATGGAAGCTAATAGGCTTAAGCTGCAAAGTCAAAATGACCAACTCAAATCTATACCAATGCAAGACGAAACTCCAATTTTTACCAATTTATTTTATGAGTTTCAACAAATACAAGAGCAAAATTTATATTCATTATAAAAATTGACTAACTCAATTGGCTCAAGTTCAATTTGTTTTCAAGAAAAATCAATTTCTAACGTTGAAAAATTTATATCATTACAAGAATCACTTTATATTTAATGAGGTTCAAAAAATATATGAGAAAAATTTATATTCATTACAAGAATTGATTAACTCAATTGTCTCAAGTTCTATTTGTTTTCAAGAAGAATCAATTTGTAGCCTTGAAAATTAAAAAATAAAATTAATCAACTCTCTTATGAAATGAACCAATTGAAAACTCTAGTTTCTAATGATGTGATAAATGAATTTAATCATCTTGAAAAATCTAAAGAATTCATTTTAAGTAAAAGTGATGAAGAAAAATTGGAATTAGAGAGTTTTGAACATAAAGCAACAGCACAAGATGAATTAGAAAAAGAATCCTTTAAGCTAGAAATTGATGAATTGAGTGAAAAAGATTTTGAACTTGAAGACGACGAGTTTGTGAACATGATTATGAAAATGAATATATATGAAATAAAATTTGATGGTCAATGTAATCGCTTAATGATGATATTAGTGAGTTGGAATAAGCGTTCATGCTTGTGATGAAGTGGAGCTAGAAAATTCGATGCTTGAAATGCTTGCTATTAAACTCATGAATTTTCATGTGTTTTGGATGTTCCTATTAATGAAATTCAAGATGATCAATCTCATTCTAATTTTTCTTATTTTGAAATTTTTTTTGTTGTGGATGTTTTTCATGATTATAAGGACAATTTTGAGATATCGTGTATTATTTTATTTCTTTATGTGTTCAAATATTTTAGAAATCTTATTTGGGTACTTATGAAAAATCATTTTGAGAAAATAAGATTTCTAAAATATTTCAAACGTAAGAAGAACAAGGTTTTAACATGGCTTCGGTAGTATTTTTAAATAACAATTAAGAGTCGGGCTGCTGGCTCTAAACCAAGCGCTTCTTGGGACGTAACTCAAGTCCTTAGTTTGTATTAGGTGCAATAAGTCAGTTTAGTTTTTAGCTTAGGATCTTGTTTTATTTTTAATAAATTCGTCGGTCATGTTATATCCTTAAAAACTCTTTGAACAGTTCACAAATTGCATATATTAAGTCTTTCAAGTGAGTTTTATGCATTACGGATCACGCCTAGGCTTTTAGAAACTGTATTTTCCTATTTCTGAACTGTCACGGCGTTTCCGACTGTGAAAAACAAACCAGTAAGCTATTTAAGTTTGGTCACGACCGTGACCTACCCTATCACAGCCATGACGCCTTTACAATAACCCATATATGCAATTTTCATTCTATTTTATCCTATTTTGCATGTTATTCATTCCAATAATCAATTCTCTCAATTAATTATGTCAAAACAGTATATCCTTACTTTGGAAATTGATAAAATTAGTGTGCTTATATTTGTTCCAGAATGCCAGTTTTTGAAGACCACGATGATCACCGCCATGATGACCCTCATCACGCCCGTGACCAAAAAGATATTACACGATTTTTCGAAGATTTGGCAAGATTTTCACCAGATTTTTTAGGGCTTTTAGTTTTTCTATAAATATGGACCTTTTGTATTTATTTTTATAAGAAATTTTGTCCATCTTTGACGACTGGAGTCCATAGTTTAGGTCTTTTTTCGTACTTTCCTTTATTGCTTTGGATTGGATCTTGGTGTTTGGCGCTTCGATTATTAGATATCGCTACTGATCTTATTCATTGGACATTGGATCTTCGATTTTGATCGCTGTATTATTTTCTATCCTTTCAACGTGATTGAATTGATGATGATGATGCGCATGATGATTATAATTGTGATGATTTGCATGATTATATTTGAGTAGTTGATTCGTAGGGATTCATTGATGTAGTTTTAGTTAAAGAATCATGAGATATTGTTAGATTAACTTAAATCAGATTTGTATGATGAATATTGTTAAAGATTGAACCTTTATCATAGTTGATGCATGATTTCACCTAGATTGATCACTTAGATGATTTTATACATTAACTATATCATGATTAACTTATGATTTCTTCTAAATTGAACACCTAGATATTCTTATAGGTTGACCTAACTATTGATCCAAACTATTTGTGTCATGTTAAGTAGCAACTAACTATTTTGAACACTTAGTATAATCCAGTTAGGATTTTTGATATGTGAATGGGTGACCAAGCTATCATGATATTTAACTCAAGTTTGGTGTGTTCCTTATTTGATTCAATTATCTATTTTATTTATTCATGCTATCATGGTAGGTAGGATAGATGATAGTTTAATTATTCAAGGTAACTTGATAGTTACAACACTAGAGAACGTGATATAGAAGACCTTTATATCACAACCAAACCATTATGAATGACAAATCAACTTAATTGAATTGATGATGATGATGCATATGATAGTTATGATTATGATGATTGATTTCACCTAGATTGATCACCTAGATGACTTTATACATTAACTATATCATGATTAACTTATGATTTCTTCTAAATTGAACACTTAGATATTCTTATAGGTTGATCTGACTATTGATTCAAACTATTTTGGTCATGTTAAGTAGAAACTAACCGGATTATAGACCAAGCTATCTTACTATAATGTAGTTAGGATCTTTGATATGTGAATGGGTGGCCAAGCTATCATGATATTTAACTCAAGTTTGGTGTGTTTCTTATTTGATTCAATTATCTATTTTATTTATTCATGCTATCATGGTATGTAGGATAGATGATATTTTAATTATTCAAGGTATCTTGATAGTTAAAACACTAGAGAACGTGATATAGAAGACCTTTATACCACAACCAAACCATTCTGAATGATAAATCAACGTAATTATCATCCACGTGTGATCCTTGATGCAAGAACGGAATTATTCTATTCCATACACTTTTAATTGATTTGAAAACACCTATATCTAGTCTATAGCATGGTAGTTAGTTTTAGTTAGTTTAATTAGGCTTTAATTCAATTAATTTACAAACCCCCAAAAACTTAATTTTCATAGTTAAAATAGTTCTTTGACTAAGAATAGAATAAATAATATTACAACTGTCCCTATGGGTTCGACCCTTATTTCCACTACTGCATTAATTTTGATAGTTTTAAAGTGTAAGTGAATACATATAAATTCTAATTTGACGTGCCTATGATTGCATGCATCAAGGACACAATGATTTATATTGGTTCAAACAGTCGTTGTCAAATAAACAATGAGAGCTTAGTCCAGTCTTTTCATGGTGACCAGTTTAGTAAAGCCAAGAGGTGTGGTCACTATCTCTTTGTTTTGGCTTACAAAGAACCCCTTACAAGCTTACAAAGTTGCTAAGACAAGAACCTAAAACGTGGCACATATCGCTTCTGGACTCTGCTGCAATTTGTGTTTTTGAGACAAGCTAGTGAACTTCTTTCTTTCAAATCTTTAGTCCAACTCTCAAGAACGATTTCACAATGAACTTGGGAGATTTTTTTTATCTTGCTAGTGTTTCTCACAATCGTCGTCAACCTTCTCAGAGTGTAAACAGTTCCCTTTTATATGACTTAGAGCATTAGAATCTATGACTGTACTATTTGATATTGACAGTTGTTTTTTTGTCCCCTGCATTATCCTCAGTGACGTTGACAGATTCCTTTTTTCAGCTGTCTTCAACCGCGTATAGTTTTTCAAACCTCAAATCTTCGATGTTATAATTTCTCAGATCCCCTTCCATTCACCAATCCGCTCTGTTGCATTCCTCAGTCTGCTGTGCTTCCGCCTCTGCTGTAAGCCAACTCTCCTGCACTCAGTCTGTTACATTATGACATGGCTTTGATCCTGACACTTCGATCCTAGATCCTAAAAGATTGTGGTCCTTTGCTGCCCATGTTCATCCCAAGCACTTATCTTGAACTCTTTGATATAGACTGCATCTAGGTGATCCACAATGGCTTTCCAGCAGTGATCCTCTGGTACTCTGCTGCATGCTTCCTGGAATACATCTATCTATCCTAGTTCTCAACCTAAGTGATTGACCATGAATATGCCCTAATCTAAAGTTTTGTTCATCAATTTGTATACAAGTGGAGGGATTGCATATTCCTAACAATCTCTCCGTAAATTGATGATAACAAAACTATAATTTTAAAAACAGCAAGTTCACTTCTACTTAACAAAAACTTACAAATAGATTTTTTTTAATGAAGTTCCTGAAACAACAAAGTCCAGAGAATTTTTTATTTTTTTTGAAATCTAAGAGATTACAGGGCATTACATATTTTAAGGAAGTTACCTTCCTTTCCTATGACCTCTGTAGTCCCTTTGTCCTTCTGTTCTACTGTGTTTGGACTAGTCTGCATCGCATTCTCATTCATGACTTGGAGAGTCTGACCTGTCCCTTCTGTCCTTGTGGTGCTTCTTCGACCTGGATCTCTTTTTATCCTTGCCATGTTTGTCCTTATCTCTATTGCTAGTGGGCTTTCCCTGAGATCTTGAGGGTTTCTTGGAAGTCCTTCCTCTTTTTTGGACATCCTCCCCCCGAGCAGTAGACTCCTTGTCCGTATGCCTCTTTTTGCTCCTGTTTGGATCCTTCTCCTTGGACTTTTCCTTCTCAGCACTCTTCTTCTCTTTTTGTTATCATCATTGGGGGATGCTTGAGCTTTAATTGTAGCTGTAAGAGCCTTGAATGCTTGTTGAGAGCTTGAAGTTCAGAGATGGTAGCTGCCTGTATTGAATGAGCTCTATTGATTCCAACTTGGACCCTGTTCTCCAAGAGAGTGATGTGTTTCTCATTGTTTTGGATGTGTTGCTCAAGTTGGTTGGTTCTGGATGGCTTGTAGAGTCCCTTGGAGTTTCCTAACTTGTGTTGTTTGGGAGCTCCTGAGCCTATTGAGGGATGAAGCACTCCTGTAGTATTGTTGCAGATTGATGGCATTGCTTTTGTTGATCTCTTTCATTATTCGTTGTCTAACTATGTCCATTATCTTATGAAGGTCTACAAACAACTTGTATTTTTCTTCTTTCTCAACCTCTATCTCGTCTGCAAGAGGTTGAAGGCCTTTCGGTAGATCATGGAAGGCATCCTTGTTCCATTCAAGCATATCACAGATGTTCTGCTTAAGTTGAAGGAGTCTGTGATCAACAGTGGATGGATCTAACTCAGGTTCTGGTGAGGGAGGTCATTTTGATAATCCCACAACTACCTTCTGTTGTTTAGGAGATATGGATCATTTAGCTTCATGAAAGGCCTCTTTGAGACTCCTTGCAGCTGTCCTTGGAGTCATTGGTACGTTTGATATAGATCCGTGCCGTTGGGCTTGTGCAAACCCTACGAAAGAGGGATTTGCAATAGTGGTAGAAAGTCCAAATGCGGACATATAAGTGAAGGTGATGTTGAGAGGAGAGACCATCGGATTAGTTGTTTGTTGGTGGTGTTTTGCTTCTTGAGATATAGCTAGAAGTGTCACTCAAGAGGTGTTCTGCAAGTTCCATCATTATCATAGGACCAAAAGTCTTTTCTTGAGCCTATTTAGATGCACAAGGGGCCTCTTCGGCTACAGTAACATCTTGTGATCCTTTATCATCAATGATTATGTAACGCCCACGACTTTCCGTGCCGGAAGACACGTGTGCGTTATGCCGTCATGGACCCACTCCGTGACAAGGCTAAACAAACCGAATGGGTTTTAGGGGTATAGAAGTCAAGGAAACTATAAACTGTAGCCAAATTCATAGCTTACAGTCCCGAATACCTGTTTTAATTACATCATTGGAGCAGAAGCAATGCAGATCGATTATTACATTAAACACAATAGACATCTGATCTGCTATAATATCCGAAGTACGTGAGATCATCTATATGCATGCAACCTCGCACTAAGAGCCTTCAAGTACTGTTGGGTGCAATTGAAAAACATAACCGTGAGCTAATGAAGCTCAGCAACCTCAGGTGTATGAATCCTAATTATAGGGAACTTTCGCTCACGGCTATGGCGATCGCCGAAAGTCCCTAAAATATTTTTATTTAATATAGGAAAATATGGGCGTCATATCAACCAGCATCGTTTTATATTGCTTAATATGGCTTCGTATCGCTTTTAAGAGTCATTTCTTTCTTTTGGATTTAATTAGGGTTTATGACTCGACTCGGAAGCAATAACTCCAAGGATATGACCGACTCGGAGTACAGAGATAAGAAGCCAATTGTCAGCCGGGTTACCCACTAGATTTGGTATATTGGCACCTGCCTACTCTGTGCGTCGCCTTGCACCTGTTGTGCGTATTCAATGTGGTATCGTTTGCCAGCATTGAGATAATTTGGGCATCCCTGCAGAGAGTAACACGTGGCCCAGTCATAACGGCGTAGAAACCGCTGCATGCATGCAAAGAGGATGGGGGATGTCCATCGCTCCCTAGCTAGTTCTCACCCGTGACGATGACTCAGAGGATAATACATGAGTGCAATGACTCAAACTCAAGCCACCAAGACTATTCAAAGAAACAGATGATCGTAATGGATCGAAGAAGGGACACCATGTTTTGTATCATAAGAATCTAGCCTTATCGTTGCCCTCACATTCCGTGTTTAATTGCCCCCGCATGTGCTTTGCTAGAGATGTAAACCTAACAATACTTTGGATGACAAACAGCTATGTAACGAGATGGGGTTCGACTTAGGCCATCCTTTTTTCTAGTATGATACCTATCTCATTTCTTTATTTTGAGTTAACACATTTTATATAATTCCTAAAAACTCTTGTATAGATTATTCTACTGAAGCAATTGTGACATTTTTTTAATCAATTTTTTTTTTTAGATTTTTCAATTTTCCAAAATTTTTATTCAATTAAACATGACATGACAACTAAATCTAAATGATATAACTGACTCAATAATAAAAACTGAAATAACATATCTTACAGTCCATAATTAAAGCATAAGAATAGTACATAAATCTAGTTTTCATTTTTCACTCCCTTAAACTAGAATAATACATTATCCTTAAAGTTAAGATAAAGAAATAAAATTGAAGGACAATACTCACAAAGCCGGATCACTGTTCGGGTGGAGATGGTGGTGCGAAATGGCCCTACTACTCATACCAACGCTCACGACGACGCTGTGTATGCATAAGCTCTGTAACCATGTCCTCCATCCTGCCCAAGCGGTCATCACGAGCTCTCTCTCGCAGCTATATTTGGTCTAAGTGAGTGGCTTGAGCTAAAAACTGCTACTAGATATCATCCAACCGAATACAATACGTCTCACCCTATAGCTGCAAGCTATCCATCTGGAGCTACAAGTCATAAAAATTAAGTAACCTCTGGTACGTGACGGTGCTGGCGTCACAATGGAGGCTCAGGAATGTCATCCGGCTACTGCATCTCATCAACATCATCTGCAGCCTCATCCATAATGTCATCCCCATGAGCTATATCTCCATCATTTTCATCCACATTATCTCTCTTAGCATCAGAATCGATCACCTCTTCACCCTCTGGTGAATCCTCAGCACCCTGGTCTGCCTCAGCCTCCTCATCATCCTCAACTCCAGCTGTGCCGGACATCGAAACCTGATCGCATCGTCTCACACTAATCTCCTGGAAAATCTTAGGCTTCTTGCTGATTTAAGGTGAATAGTCGAAAAGCTCCAAGTAGTCCTGTCAGTGATGCTAGTGAGATCACCAGGAAGCCTCGGTTGTGTCCCTCCATTCCCGTTGAACTTCATAAAGTAGTGTTGCCTACTGAGATCAAACCTCTTTGTAGAGGTCAAGTACCTCAAATCTATAACAGGGTTGTCTCCAGGTACAGGGACCAGTTCAGACAAACCCATTCCCACCTTCATGGCTATCGGGGTAAGCAAACCTCCAAAACAGATGCGCCCTATCCTCTTTGCCGCATGAAACATCCAATGTCGCACCATATGTGAAGCCATATTGATCCTGAATCTGTGATACATGGCCCATAGATACATGCATTCCTCGCTGCGGATGTTGCCCATTGTCTCTACCGATCGAAGATAGTGTGTGCCAAAACTCAGTCAAGCAACTTCAATGGTGACTTTGTAGACATCCTCCATAAGTTTCTTATGCATGCAATAAGATGGCGAAATTCCTTTGATATCGTCAATAGACCACCTAATGGTGGCCTTATGCTCACGGAGAATACGAATGAGCTTTTTCTCTTGCACATCATCCAAGCATGTAGAAATAATGACCTGAACAGTAGAGCTCGATCCTAGAAATGCATACTTGAGATATGAGGGGAGTTCCTTCAACTCAAGAATAGGCGTTAACTCCTTGTCTTCCTTTGGAGCATTACGAATCAAAGGTTCCACATAAGATTTAGCTTACATAAGCGGCGTCGTATCAAGCCTAGCCAAGATATCCACCAAAGAATCATCATCGTCACCTTTACCCATAAGACAAGCTCCAAGAATATCATCAAAAGGGTTATCAAAAGCTTCTGGAATACATCCGTCAAGAATATCAATTCGCATACCAGAATTAGATTCGTCTGGGCACTTCATAGCTTTGAACACATCAAAAGTGAGCTTCTCATCTCGGATACTCATCGTCACCTTCCCGTTCTTGACATCAATAAGAGTACTTCCGATGGCTAAGAATGGACGGCCAAGAATAATAGGAACTTCATCGTTCTCTTCCATGTCAAGAATAATAAAGTCCATCGGAAAGATTAGAGTCCCGACCTTTACTAAGATATCTTCCACGATCCCTCTAGGATACGTTATAGAACAATCCGCAAGTTGCAATGAAATAGTGGTTGGCCGAGCTTCACCTAAGCCCAATTTCCTACAAACAGATAATGGCATCAAGTTAATGGACGCACCAAGATCACAAAGAGCACGTTTAAAAGTATGAATTCCAAAACATAAGGAATAGTAAAACTCCCCGGGTCCTTTAGATTTTGTGGCAACTTCCTTTGAATTATGGTTCTATATTCCTCATTGAGCTTGACCGTTTCAAATTCATCAAGCTTCCTCTTCTTCGTCAAAGTTTCCTTCATAAACTTGGCATAAGAAGACATTTGAGCCAAGACGTCTGCAAAGGGAATGTTTATGTTCAATCTCCGGAACACATCCAAGAACTTCTCAAATTACTTATCCAACTTATGCTTATAGAAGCGTTGAGGATAAGAGATTTTAGGCACATAGAGAGGGGGATTGTCCGGAAAGAGTTTATAGGTTACTTGAGGTTAAACAACCGGTTTGTTCTCCTTGGGTTCTTCATGATCTTCCATCACTTGTTTTCCCTTCTCATTTTTAGGGCACTCAGGATCCTTGATCTCTTTTCCGCTCCTAATGGTTATGGCCTTTGCATGCTCCTTTTGGGTTTTTTTCCGTGATGATAGTGCACGTTGCGTCAAAAGACTTGTAATTTTCCCCACTTAGGTCTCAAGATTTTTCAACGAAGCCCCATGATTTTGCTAGATGGTATCATGTCGTTGGAATTTCTCGTTCATCTTTGCAATGTATTAAGCCATGATATCTTCGAGATTAGGCTTCGAAGGTTGAGGAGGCGGTGCTTGGTTGAAACCAGGTGGAGGACCTTGGACCACTTGAGTATTTCTCCAAGAGGACCCCGGATGGTTCCTTGCATTGTTCAGCTTGTAGAACGTATTCCCTTGAGGAGGCCGAGGGTAGGTTTGACCATAATTCGCCTCTTCGTTCATTTCTGCTTGCACCATATGGGAATAAAGATGACACTCAGTGCTAGCCTGCTAACCCCCACAAAGATCAAAGCACAGAGGAGAAGAAGATTGGCAAAAATGAGCTTGAGCATTCGAGCTTGTGGCCAAGGCACTCACTTGCTTTGTCAAAGCTTTAAGTTTCTCAGAAATATTCATTGCCAAATCAAGTTCTAGCATCCCCAGTGCTTTCTTTGGAGTATAGCATTCATAGGGCCATTGATACGCTCCCTCGGGCATCGTTTCAAGCAAGTCATAGACCTCTTAGTACTCGAGCTTCATGAAACACGCCTTCACCGCTACATTAAGTGAACACCTCATATCAGGCCTTAACCCCTTGAAGAAGCTTTCGATTTAATCAATCAGGGAAACCATGGTGTGGGCACTTTAGAAGAAGCTCCTTGAATCTCTCCCACACTTCGTGGATGGTCTCTATGTCATATTGCGTGAAAGATGAGATGTCACTTCTTAGTTTGGTGGTCTTTACGGGCGAGAAAAACTTTGCAAGAAACTTGCGGGCAAGCTCGCCCCAAGTGGTGATGGAAGTCGGTGGGAAGAAGAATAGCCACTCCGAGGCCTTCCCCGTTACAGAGAAAGGGAAGAGTGTAGGCGTATAACTTCTTCACTCACCCCATTCGCGTTCACGATGTTCGTCTTCATTAAGAAACATGCCAAGTGGTTATTCGGGCACTTATGGGAAAGACCTGAGAAATTGCTCTGCTTGTATGATGTTTATAAGGGATGGTTCAAGCTCAAAATTCCTTACTTCTATCATGGGAGGAAGAATAATGCTATATTCTTCCAACACACATGGCATTGTTTGGTCTTGCATTGGGCACAACACATTACCACCTTGATTGATGGCCGCTAAGGCGGCTTGGACAGCCGCTTGAACCGTCGCATCTATTTGAGCTTGTATGTTTGGAGGAATTTGAAAGTTAAGTGGGTGATCGTGTAACGCCCCGGAATCCGACATGCCCAGCACGTGAAGCTATGCCGTCATAGACCCAGTCCATGACATGGCCAACCAACCCAAACGGATTTATAGGTATAGAAACTAAGGAAAGCTATCAAATCATTATCATTTTAAACCTAAATGATATTATGCAAACCCAATTACATTATATTGTCCAAATATCTACAAGTGGTTCTCAATCAAATTATTTCATGGAGCATTTAATATCATTTAGGTCGAGGTAAATAACTATATGCACAAAATCTCACTCTAGTGCTTCAGTATCGTCCTGTATTGGATCAGCAAATAAAACACATAACCGTGAGTTAAAAGCTCAACAACCAAAAGTATATATATATATTCGATTTGCAGGGTACTCCCCCGACTATGACGATCGATCAGTACCTGTAAAACGTTTTCTAGTAGCCATAGAAAAATATGGGCGTCATATCAAACATTACACGTAATAATAGCATATACGTCTTTGTCCTATTTTATAATCTTTTTACTTATTTAACCATTGCAAGTCCGTGTCCCGACATGAATGATAGAACTCAATCATTTGAAAAATGAAGAGAGATTTTTGAGACATAGACACTGATCTGGACCAAGTTCTCAGTCACATATCATTCACCGAAATCATTTGAAAACCTGTTGTCTTTTGTGAAAGTGTTTCTGTTTTTCATAAATACTACGCATGATTTGGGTCTGCAGCCCAAAAGCACTACGTCACTTGCGTGCACTTTGGTTTGCTAAACCCTCACTTACACGCCGAAGGTCCCCTTGTAGAGGGCAGCCTTACACCCAATCGGTCGATGTTCTGACCCACGACTTCTTATCGCTGCGCATACGAAGAGAACCACACTTGTTCTCTTACTAGCTAGATTTAACGTCTTGCCCAGTCAAGTCCGCTTTGAACGCTTGTAGAATCAAAGAACCCGATCCCGAAGGATCTACTACACGACTTTATCGACGACAACGAACTTGTTCGGTTACGTTTAGTTTATTATTATGTTTGCTATAGTGTTCCTTAAATCCTGATTCCCCGCATAATATGATATATGATATATAACACATATTCAGAGAATAAATAACATAGAAAGCATGTTCAGTAATCACATATAACACATTTAGCACTTCAATCATGCCTTGACATAAATTCTAGAAAACAAACAAACCCGATCATGTAACTTGTATGTTTAAGCCACGCTGGCCTAATCATATGCTTAAATAATGACATTTATAATCATTCATGTCTCTAATCATAAGTTCATAAGTTTATTTATCCCGATTTCCCAAGAAAGATATCCTTAATATCTCATGACGCGTATT
Source organism: Drosera spatulata (assembly GCA_035668315.1). Classification (NCBI taxonomy): domain Eukaryota; kingdom Viridiplantae; phylum Streptophyta; class Magnoliopsida; order Caryophyllales; family Droseraceae; genus Drosera; species Drosera spatulata. Next base: position 2,230 of record JAOVYX010020470.1, on the reverse strand, counting down.
TTCAATGAACTTATGTCCCCTCACATAAACCTCATGATTAAACATAACTATACATAGGTCGCATAACTACGCATAACCAAGCATTACCACGCATCAACACATAAACACTCATAAGCAAGCATAGTCACAACATCCATGAAAATACAACCCGTGACATCCCAACCTCATCCATAACCATCAGAGCATTATTGTTGACAAGCTAACACCTCCTAAACATAAACTTAAGGGCTTCGCCAACTCGACGATACAACCATGATAATCACGCATTAAGCCCAACACATTATCAAAGAATAACCCAAGGCATCCTAACCTCTTCATACCATATTGCCCTATAGTATGCTAACATCCTAACATGTCCATATCATCCCCTTATCACCTTTTCATACCTAAGACCCTTCAAGTACATAAACCTTAACCCGACATCATCGTCATCCCGACGAACTAGCCCTACACAAATAAACATATGCCCATCGGCATCACCACACACCTTCCTTGAAACCCATCATGCAATTCCCATCCACCACAACCTACAAACAAGAGCAATACAATTCGTAAACACACAAAATCACATCCTCGTCAACTCGGCGGTATCATATCAACATCCACACATCATATTTTCGCAATCAATTACATATTTCACGTGTATTCAAGAAAGGTTTTATAATACCCGAGAATTTTGCGAGTTTTGAGATGATTATATAACGTTACGATTTTAAAATAAATCGTGCTAAAAGGTTATATATTTAAATCTAGGAAACTATTTAATTAATTAAATCAAATATGATGATGGATTATTTTGGGATGATTAGTTGAACGCGCAAATAAACGTTACGAACGAATAACGTTACATTATTATAACGTTATATACGTTGCGCGCAAGGACTATCGATTTAATCCCAAAAACAATGAATTATGATTCGGGAGGTCATATTTTCATACACGGAATAAATCTATCGATGCAAATAGATTTTTCGTGGATTAAAATTGCAGAATTTGGGTGAATAATGGATTGAACGTGACGATTCGTGGGACGAAACATGGGATAAACCCACACTCACCCACCTCTTTTCTTTTCTCCCTTTTCCCTCCACTTCTCCCACCCCACTCTCCCGCACACCTCCACCACTCCCACTCCCACTCCCCTCTGCCGGCCACCAACACCACCATCTCCAACTGCAGCACCACCAGCAGCCTCCACCCCTCCTGCAGCCGCCACCAACATCATCAACATCATCAACATCAACATCATCATTATCAACATCATTATCATCTCACCATCACCACGGCGCACACGACGAGGGGCAGCAGCTGGCCGAGGGAAGGGATGCTGCCAGCAGTCCGATCAAAGGACGCCAAAGGATCCGTTTGTGTGATCGTGTGCATAAGAAAACCAAACACGTTCGAGGTAACCTCACTCGTCCGACACACCTCTTTTATTCGTTCACACGTGATCTTTGCTTCTGTGCATACTTTGGGACGTGTTTTGATGTGTGTGGGATGATTTGGTTGTTTAAAAATACGAATTGAACTATCCGGGGACGGGCAGGGAGGTTTCCTGCAGGTTTTGGCCTGAGATCTGTCGCACCCGCGACGCGGGAGCGTCGCGCCCGTGACAGGTGTCGCGCCCACGACCATCCTGGGTCGCGGCCGCGACGAGAGGAAAATCTGAAAATTTCCTGCACAGTGGCGTCGCGCCCGCGACGGCCATAGGTTGCGTCCGCGACAGCCTTCTAGCCAGGAAAATTACAATTTTCGTGCACCGAAACTTAAACTTAAATGCGTATGTGAGATATATAACACGTACGCATGAAAATACATCGTTAAACATGCATAAACGATCACGTTTGACATGTGTTGGGGTATCTGGGGTTGAAATGAACTAGAATATACCCTTATAATGTATATACCCTCAGGGAAAATAAATAAAAGCGACCATTAAATGATTAATAAAAAGGAAACTGGGGATGTGGAGAATAGTTTCACTATCCATGTGAACTAATGAAAAGCAAACAAATAAGAAATATCGTCTCCTTGAACTGATAACGACGGCATTGACATCCCTTGTGGATCCGTTGGATCATTGGTCGTTTCCTTGAATTTATTGAGAATGTCAAACATGGTGTTACTTCTTCAATCCATTGCGATCATCTTTTTCTTTGAATAGCCTTGGTGGCTTGGGTTTGAGTCATTGCACTCCTGTATTAACATTTGAGTCAACGTCACGGGTGAG